>JAUPMG010020937.1:0-12314 GCA_031762675.1 Pachysandra terminalis | reverse complement strand
CTCTCAAAGGAAAGGAATAAAAGAGGGAAATAGTAGAAGATAGTGGTTTTAGACCAGAGAGAGAGAGAGAGAGAGAGCTTTCCAATTACCGTGAATGTGCAACAAGATCGTTCCGGCGGTTCAACGATACGCCTGCAGAGTTTGAATATTAGTGCTTTTGGAGACTAGATTTAAGTTTCGCCTACTCTACTATGGAGAATTGGAAAAACACCAAACCCCTCTTTCAACTGGGGTATATCAATCATTTTTTGTTCTTGAATTATTTTTAGAGCTGGCGATGGGTTGTGTGTTTGTGTTGGGTCGGGTTTGCGCATGTTATAAATGGGCCCAACCTTAAACGGATTTGACAGGGTTTGGCCCATTATTAATGGGTTGGGAAATCATGGAACCGAACCCGATCCGTTAATAAACGGGTTGAACCCCTAAACCGTTTAATTTTTATTTAATTAATTTATTATTTTTATTTTTAATTTAGGGTGAAAGATAACGTCATATAATATATTAAATTCTAAAAAATATGAAACAATATTTAATAAACATGATTTCCTTTTAAACAAAAAAATAGGTCTTTTTAGCTTATGAATAATTTTAAAATACTTATAAATAATAAAATAATTACAAAATATAATTATAAACTTATAAAAGACCACTTAAACGGGTACTCGATGGGTTGGTGGGTTTTGGTTCGGGTTGACCCATTTTTAGGTAGGTTGGTAAAACTAAACCCAAACCCAATCCAATTAATAAATGGGTCAACGTGAACCCATTTAATCGGGTGGGGTTCAGGTGAGTTGGCAGGTCCATGTGGACCTTCGCGGATGCCCAGACAACGGAAGATGCAGCAGTGACTCACCAGTTTTGTGATAACTCTGGTGCACTATCCTTGACTTCCTACTTTGCCACACCTCATACAAGTTTTTAAACTCTGTTAAGCAAAATGAAATTAATTCTTTCTTTGAACTGTTTCTCACAGCCTTGAAGTTGTTTTGAATAAACTTGGGAGAGAATTTTAATAGGAGAGCCATCTGCACCATTCTCTACTGAAAAGCATCAGTAGAAAGTGTGTTCTGGTTGACACCCATAATCTCGGGTTGTTTCTAGGTTGACATGGTGTGTGTTAATGTGGGTTCCATGTCAAAAACTTTGTTAATACAGTCTCGGGTTGTTTTGTGCTTTCAAATACTCACTAATAAGCTGATAAAAATTAAATTACTATGCAATGATAATGGAGTTACAAGAATATATTTTAATTCACCTAGCTACTATTTGTTTTTGTGCTTCTTTTTTCCAGTTCAAGTTATTTTATTATTTCTAGAGACATTTTTCTCATTTTAGACCTTGAATAATCATAATCTTCATCTCTGTGCACTATTTCTAATTAAATCTCATTTTCAAGTACACTGCCATGCTCTGTGGTTGCGTTTCATAACTTTTAAGCTTTCTCCTCACATTTCTCTATTTTTTATTTACACATTATCTTAGGATTAGGGTTTTATCAGTTCTTTTTTTTTTTTTTTAGATTCAAGAACCTCAGAGCCTTGCTTTTCACAATAGCTTTTAGTAACGACAATTTCCAAAAATTAATAGCAGGTTGCTTGGAAATTATTTCCAACTTGCCGAATCCAACCAATTCTAGCACTGGGCATACTCAGAAAAATAGAAAAGACAATCGGTTCCAAGTATAAAAAAAAAACCTATACTCTCATAAAAACCGCGGTGGGGGTAGGAAGAAGCTCAAAAATCGTAATCTGTGGAAGAAGAATGGGATGGAGCTGGTGAAGATCGGTAAGAAAAGTAAGATAGGTTAGTTGCGATTGTGATTCCATGGGAGTATTTCTGGCAGGTGCATGCAGTGTTTGCCATTTCCCTGACATGTTGGCGACATGTCGCCATTTCAAACCAGGGCGATGCAAAATTTGGATGTAAATAATCATATATTGATATTTCCTCCATGTCAAGCGGCATGGATGACTGTTGACGACATGGGAGAAAAAATTTCAATTTTTTTAGAAAAGAAAAATGGAAAAAAAATAAATATTGTATGTTAGTAAATATTAATTATGAAACTGTTTAACTATTCCGCAAAGTAAAAAAATAAATAAAAAAGGATTGAAATTTTTTGAAATTATGAATTTAAGTATAATAACTATTATATTATTAAAAATAATAACAAAAATTAAAAAAATAATAACAAAAATAAAATATGTAAAAAAAAAAGTAGTGTATTTTGTTGGCATCTTTCTTCCATCTTGATGTATTTTATGACAATGATGAGTTTGTTGAGTTTATTTACAATATTGTACTTTACTCTATTGAGTTTGAGTTTAACTTTGTTCAGTTTATTATTTAATATATGATTGACTAAATTGCTATGGTATGTATCTTATTTGCTTATTTTCATGTACTTTCAGTTGTGAGATGTGCAATGTATGAGGGTATAGTTTAAGCCGATGTCAGGGCATGTCGCCAGGTGGCTCTGGCAACATGCCAAAGCATTGTTTATTGATCAAACTCGCTAGCATAAACTTTGAAATTTGAAGTACTAACATATCTATATACTATTATATTTACCAATAAAAGAAGAAGAAGATGAAAGTGAGCAAAAAGGAAAGGCCTGTGAGCAAAATCCAAAGCATTGTTTATTGATCAAACTCGCTAACAAAAACTTTGAAATTTATCACAAAACATTGTTAATTGGTTGAACTCACTAGAATCATAAGTGAGTGGCACATAAGGTTCTAAATGCCAATCAAAACATTTATAACACAATAAAATTTGAGTGTCACAATTGGGCCCTAAGAAATTATCAATATATTTACGCTGATCTCTGCTGTCTTCATAAAAGTTTAAAGGAATACTAGATCCCTATGAGAAGCACTACATCTAGTATACAAGTTTCCTCTTTTAATGAAACAGTATAGTCCACCACAGGTAAACATAATTCTTGGTTCATGTTGTTAGTCAATCCAAGTATCAAAATTAGGCATTTAGCATGGATATAAAAGAGTATTGGTTTGTCTATAATGTAGAACAAGATATTCAGAAACAACTTTAGAGTATTATTGTATTTCACTCTGTTCATGTCAATGATTGCCCACCCAGAGTACTTAGATTTGCAATTTATTAATACAAGCCCATCTAAAGTAACGAACTAACATTTTCATCAAACGGTTGGTGGGCAAGATCAGTTTGATGAGTCTTGCAGTAGTAATTGATGATGAAATTAATTGTAACCAAATCAAAAGAAATACCAGAGCTCTTAATCAAGTTATAGAAAGATAAGGTTTCTCCAACACATAAAAATAAAAAAGTTAAACTAAAATTAAAATACAACCAAACGGAAAAAAGAGAGTAATCAATGTTTAATCCTCACCGGAGTCCTGACTGGATACTTTTCCCTAATATTTTAGCAGCCTCGACACACCTCTTCTCTGATAATTAAGAGACCAAAAGGTTAATCGAAAGCAGAAAGATGACACGAAAAAGTTGAGGCAAAAGAAAAAATAAAATTAATTTCAAACAAAGAATGAACCTTAAAAACCAGATCAGAACATGCTATAAGATCCTAACCGATAGAAAATCGTACCGGAACGATGTTGGCGGTGAATCCAGCACCATTGACGGAGAGAGATCTCGTCGAACGGAAAGAAAATCGCACCGAAGAGAGACTGCCTTTGATGGGGTTAGGGCAGAAGAAATGCGAGAGAGATCTAGCGGGACAAGGGTTTCGCGAAAAATGGGGGTATTGGCGGGAGAACAGCGTTTCATAGAAAAGAAAAAGGGGTTTTAATGGTCGGGTGTACAAATGGAACGCGCGTGCCTGCCCGTCAGGATAAGGCTTGCGGCCCACGCCACGACCCGATTGTTTATCAGGCCAGGCTGGGCCAGTCCGGTCCGTAATTATCCTATCTCCAGGCCTCCAAGCTCGGCACGATTATTATCGTGCCGCGTCAGGCTGTGCTGGGTCGGGCTTGTGCTTTAGATATGAGTTATATGTTATCAAACAATGACTTAAATAAATAATGGGTATGCATATTAGATGGATTATGAGTTCGTAATTGACCAAAAAGTATTACTGAATATTGAAAGAGTAGTACAGAGAATAGAATTAAAAAGATTTCTGATTTCCACAATCAAGGTTTGGTCCAGTATCGACATTAAACAGCAGAGCATATCTCTGAAAATATCCGATCCGATCATTCACACGGCCGTCGTTGGGTCTACCGCACTCGAGTCCACCGTTGATTATGTTAGTCACCAATCCAAAACCGGCGGTTCGGTTGGCCGCCAAATCAGCTTTTGTAGGGAAGTAGCGTCCAACCATTACATCGTGACAAGAAGGTATTGGCTTCTGCTCAGTCATCCAGAACCAAAGTCCAGTCTTGAAAGCCAGTAAAGAGCTATTAGATACCGCTTCTGGGTTTCTCAAGCCGTCGAAACCCAAAGCTTTTCCGGCTGGGCCGTAGTTGTAGTTCCTGCAGCCAAGATGATATATAGGTTATGATATGAACAAAATGTTTACTTAGTAACCCATAGCACGGCGCGGTACTGGTGCTCAGGTACGAATTTGGGTCTGTGTCGTGTTGGGCTTGGATTTTTCAGGCTTGACGAACGAAACGGCCCAGACACGAGCACGAATTAATTTTACCCAATTTATAGACAAAAAAACAAAACAAAACGCGACCCGACACGATATTGCACAAAAAAAACTTGTGCCGGACCGGCACGCTCCACCCAATGTACACCTCTAGTAGCATATGAAATTAAGCAGTTTGTAAGAATTAGTTACCAGGACAATTGAATAGGTCCTCTTCCTTTATAGGATTTGCCGGGGAAGCAAGGCCATTCCTTGTTGGTCGAGTCGCAGTAGTCGCTTTGTGGGCTCACCTCCTCTTTAAAGCACAAGCCCCAAGCGTAAGGTCCATCAGGTGCCGTCGGCCATCCTCCGGTTGTCTCGTGAGAGATTTGAGCGAGGAAGGCCGCAAGCTCACGCTTGCGTGTGGTTGAGCTTCCAGTGCTGCCAAATCTTGGAAAACAACACGTTGCACGGATAAAGGAGTCGTAAGTATAGAAGTTCTTTGCCGGACATGCATTGTTGTCCTTGTGAAGAAAGATGGAGTTGAAGAGTTTTTCACTTATCAAAGAAGATATAGGGATGCCGCCTCGAGCTTCTGTTACCAAAGGTGTGGAGGAGAGGAGAGAAGAGAAGAAGAAGAAAAAGAAGACGACGGAAGAAGCCATAGCAGGAAAAAAAGTTAGTTTTGGATTGAATGGCTTTGTTTGCTTTGGAATTGGAGGTAGACGAAGAAAGCCCTTTTATTATGGACGAAGTGCAAAGACATTTGCCCATTTTACAGCGTTCGAAGCAATCTACGAAGTCCTGGTCATATCTGTGACCTTACTTTTGTTGACTCTTGATATCATCTTTTCCATACAATATATTGACCTTCCTTTTTCAGTAATTGGTCCGACCCGTATGCTTTTGGTCAGAGGTGCAACTTGGTTCGGTCTAACCAGAAAACCAACCTATCCAAGATGACTTTGAATTGGTTTGGGTTGGTTTGTTCTAGGTTCAAAAACAGCAAACTGAAATAAATTTGGTCGAATAGACCCAATTTGCAATTGGGTCGGATTGGTTTGGTTTAATTTGTTTAATTCTTGAATTGGCGTGAACTAGAATGGTTAAAGACTATATCCAAAGTTTCTCGAATAATCTGGAATGGTTAAACACTATATCCGTTCTCTTCCATAACACGTCTGCAATGTAAGAAAATCCTGGTATGTCGTTCCAGCCTATCAAGAGCACACCACATTTGGATTCTAATATATGCATGTTTCGACTTTGACATCTCTCCTACTTTTTGACTCGATCCGCTCTTCCTCTACTCGAGAAATAATTGATATGGCCTTTAGTGAATGTCTACACCCCAAGCACATAAGAGACGATTGGTCTGATTTACAATCCAAAAGCTAAATGTCAAACATGAGACGATGGATGGATGAGACTTGGGAGTATCTTTTTGATTGGCTTACATTACCAAACACTAGTGCATTAATCTAATCATTCTATTAAATACCCATAAGCAACCCGGGCGGCAGAGTTTCATTTTTAGGGATCTGGATTTGGGCCGGGACATTAATTACCACACTTCAGGCCTCTTTTAAGTCGGACCCTGACTGACTTAATTAGCTCAAGCCTATGCCAGATTTATTACTATTATTGGAATCTAATGAAATATTGCCAACAAAGATTAAGGCAGCTAGCACAAAATATGCGAATGAAACCGAAAACTTAAAAGCAAAAAAAAATTAAGATAATTTTTTTTTTCATGTGATCACTTCGTCAAGAAATTAATCACTTCTAGTTATGCTTTTCATTTGGTCTGGCAAAACTTTTGATTAAATGCTGATAATGTAACTATATCAATGTCAACTTTGTAAATTTAATCCTAGTGTAAAATGTTTTATAGAAACTTCAATAGTTCTAGTGGCATGCCCTAAGGCTATATTAAATTGTTTGTTTGCTTCTCAAAATATATACGGATCCGACATGTTTAAGAATGCATTACTGGAATGATGGAATGTCAAAAAATGAGGAACTCCGAGAAATATACGAGGCTCCTCTTATCAGGGATAGGGTACGGATAAAGAAGCTTTTAATTTTATCGCGGTCGGAGAAGGTAAGAGAATGCAAGGCTGGAAGGGGAAGCTCTAATAAATATAGTTCTTAACAAGCACCTTAGCATATATCATGATCGCGAGCTGCTTCAAATTACTAAAATCATTCCTTCTGTCAATGAAAAAATTAACTATATATATATATATATTGTGTGTTGATGAACTCGTGGATTTGAAAAATAAATTCATATGATGATCAATTGGAAAAAAAAAAGTTTGTATCCAGAAAGAAAAAAAAAGGAGGGCAGCGGGGGGGTGAGGTGAAGCATTCTTATGGAAAAAAAATATCTGGGTAGATCTGTTTAGGAAAAACAATATGTCAAACTAATAGCTTTTTAGATAAGAAAAAGAAATAACACTTCATCCACTGCATATTTCCTTGATTTTTTTCTAAGTTAACAAGCATTTTTAACTTAATTATTAATTAGTTGATGTCAGAAAATAAAAGTAAATATTTCTTTTTGGTTGAAAACTCATATGTAGGTCAACCATGACCACTTCTCATATGTTGAACTTACAATTGTGGCTAAGTTTGGGAGTGGTAAACCATGAAAGCAATTTAAGCCAACTTTCCTAATTTCATACTTAAATCCGATGCTTGTCATGAAGGTGCATATCATTCAACGCGACCCTTAAACATGGAAGAAATGAAACAAAAAAAAGGCCAAAGCAAGTACTAAAAGAACCTTGAATTTTGATGTCCAATTGTGGTTCAAAGAGTATGTATTCCAGCAAAGTCTTTCAAAGGAGTTTCTAGCTTTGCTCTACCATTGTGTTAATGACATTGAGTAATATCAAAAGTATGGATTATATTTGAGCAACAAACTAGGAAAAGATTATATCTTTGATAAGCGAAAATTGAAATTTTGACAAATAATAATAACAATAATAAAAAAATAAATTGAAAAATATTTTTTTTTATTGTCTTCATGATGTCAGCTTTCTATTGTTGTTTTTTTTTATTATTATTATTTTACCTTACGATTTTTGAAGGTTAACTTCACACACACACACACACACACACACAAAACCTATGTTTTTTTTAAAAAAAAAAATTTACTTTTTGTAACCTTGTTTTTTAAAAACCAAGTTGACATCTCTTAGTGGGTTTTGCAACATATCTTTTCAATGTACATAAGTTATCACATTTTGTCTACAAAAATGAAGAGAAACTGTTTCCCTGGTCTTAATGCCAATCTCTATAATTTTTATTTTTCTTCAATATATCTTTAATGTGTATATCTGCACTGAAATTCAATTTTTTAAGAAACGAATTAGTTATCCCGAATAGAGATAACCGTATTCTGCAAGTGATCAGAAGACCTTTGAGCACCTAAGTCTGTTAGGGAAAGCGCGCAATTTCATCTTAAGAACAACTCATGCAACATGTGCCTAAGACACCTAAAAAACTAACAAGTTTCTCTTGTTTTTTTCTTACTAATTTATTCTTTATTTTGTAGTTTCTAATTTTCATAATTTGAAGCTAGCACATCACATCCCTTAAATCACTTCTATTTTTCTAATGTGTATACTTTCGCATAATATATAGCTGGTATGGAATGTTATATATCAACAAGTTCATGAAAGAAACAACTTCTTATTATACAGTATATATAGGCATCTAGAGATAGGCAAACATAACAGAAAAAATAAATAAATAGAAGAACGATAAGCAATTAAGCTATTGTTATTTTTTTGTAGACATGCAATTATACACGTATTTACGATATATATATATATATATATATATATAGAAGCATATATATCATCTTAATTTTTCTAACATCAAGAATTGATGACCAGAGATTTCCTATAAGATTCACTGATAAAAAGATATAAATTGAATGACCCGAAACAATTACTGCTACAACCTGGTCGGAGTAGCAGCATGTGCAGGTGTAGCGCGTGTGCATATCAAAGTGAACGTACATTGCACGTATCCAACATTCTTCCTCTCCCATAATGCATTCCAAACCTGTCTTTCCTTCTTTGTTTCCCCATGGCAAGCATCCGAAACGGTTATACACTGTGACTGTGTGGTGTATACAGTTCCACACCTGAGTGAGAAACCCTAGCCATCCTATCCAGTTGTGAATACAGCACGAAGCTGTGGTTGTGTTCATTAGATTGGATGGCATGGCCCACATTTCTTGCCAGGTGGCAAATTCCAGAAATATATACCATACTTGCTCATGAGAGATTTTGACTTCATCTCTTTGCCTGCATGTCTATCTTTACTATACCCTTGAGCTGGTTCTTAATTTATGGATGAAATTACAGATAAGCATCAATGGAAAGGAATCTATTCTTAGAGCCTAGCATTAATGAAAAATGAAAAACAATGAGTTGTCTTAGTTAAAACAAAACCAGGGTATTAACTGGAAATCTCTCTCTCCGGGATTTCTTGACCTGAGTAGTAAATACCTCTCTGATAACATGTGATATACTCCATGGATTCCTCCAAGAAGTCTCCATATCCATAGCCCAATCACAGAGCGACAAGACTCTTCTCTAACGCTACTTTGTCTTCATCTATCTCTATAAATAGAAGCAAGTGCTGGGACCAAGAGATAGACCCCACCTTCCTCCTCCTCCTAGCCAGTAGCCATGGCCAGGAAGAAGATCAAGCTTGCATGGATCACCAATGATTCTGCAAGAAGAGCCACCTTCAAGAAAAGGAAGAAGGGTCTGATGAAGAAGGTGAGCGAGCTTAGTACCCTTTGTGGGGTCGGTGCTTGTGCGATCATCTTCAGCCCCTATGATGCCGAACCAGAGGTTTGGCCTGCTCCTCCTGATGCCCAACGTGTGCTGAACCGGTTCAAAAGCTTGCCTGAGATGGAGCAATGCCGGAAAATGATGAACCAAGAAGCTTTCCTCCGGCAAAGGATTCAGAAAGCCCGGGATCAACTCAAGAAGCAGCAGAAGGACAACCGGCTCAACGAGATAACCCAACTGATGAACCAGACCTTGACTGGTCAGAGGGGTTTGTTTGAAATCGGAATCATCGATTTGGGTGACTTGGCTTGGTTGGTGGAGGACAGGATCAAGACCATGTCGGAGAGGATGGAGCTTCTTAACCTTCTGCATGCTCCTATTCCGTCTCCGATCGTGCTGCCGGTGGGTGAGACGTTGATGAACAACAATAACGCCGGAGCAGCAGCGAGTGTTGTTGTTGATCATCAGCAACCGAAATCGCCATTTCAGATGGCGATGGAGGCTCTGCAGGGTCAATCATGGTTCATGGAAGTGATGAACCCTAATGAGAACATTGGTGGTGGTAATGGGGTTGACATGGTGGCACCATTTGGGGATGCTAATGCATGGCCCAATGGCTTCCTCCCTTGATGATGATGATAATGATGATCAGAGTGTTGTGATTTGTTTTACAGTACTGTCTGTGTCTGAGTCTTGTCTTGTCTGTTTAGTTATTTCCCTTTCTTTCTAGTTCATCCATGTATTTTCTTTCTTTTGATGATCTTGTAAGTGTCTGTAAGTGTCTGGTCTTGGATGTGTGAAAGTATCTATCTATCCACCCTGTTGTCTTCAGTTTCTTGTACATAAATAACTCCTGCTGTGAAGTTTCTTTCCATTTCCATTATCGTCAATCGAAGTCTATCAGGTCTTTTATATGTTTCAATCAGGTCTTCCGTCTTCTCCAGGTCATCAAAACCTTGGAATGGATATTCTCTGAAACCTAAATCATGAGCGCAGGTTTTTATGCCTTTTAGGGTTTTTTTTTTCCTCTCTCTTTCGCCTCTAAGAAGTGTGAACTCCACTGGAGACTGCCCGAGAGAGAGAGAGAGAGATCATCAAAACCTTGGAACAAATTTTCTCTGAAACCTAAATAATGGGCGCAGGTTTCTATTCCTTTTAGGGTTTTTTTTTTTCTCTCTTTCGCTTCTAAGAAGTGTGAACTCACTGGAGACTGCCACAGAGAGAGAGAGAGAGAGAGAGAGAGAGAGAGAGGTCCTCAAAACCATGGAGCGGATATTCTCTGAAACCTAAATCATGAGCGCAGGTTTCTATGCCTTCTAGGGTTTTTACTGCCAGAGAGAGATTCTGATACCAGAAAAAAGAGAGAGATTCTACCCAAAAAAAAAAAAAAAATAGAGAGACAGAGAGAGTTAAAATTGTCATGCTTGTAATGAGTTGTACAATTCGGACATGTCAAATGTCATTTACTTCACTAACTAATGTGGTGATAACGCTGGAAAATAATTAGAACGAGGTTATATGATATGAAGTTATTCCATCAATGATCAGCCAGTCATATAAAAACTCGAATATTAATTGTTCGTAACTTACTGTAATATGTTCATGGATTCGTTCATGAATTCGTATCAACGAATATTATGACAAAATAATTGATGGGAGTTTATCATATCAAAACCCGTATATCAACTGCAAGTAACATGTCCTTACGAATATTATGATGAAACAGATAACAGGAGTTGATTATCACAAAAGAATGTCGGGAGTTATTTGATAACTTTCTTTTTTCATTAAGTTTTATCGTACGTACTTCAAGATATTTTGAGTCATGGCATGAAAGTCATTGTTAGTTGTTTTAAAGTTATTGAGTTCAAGTCTATTAAATTTTTTTTTTATTATTTTTGATAATTTTTTAATACTTGTAATTTAGGTTTCAAGGTCTATAAATATAGTTTGCAGTCGTATTATATTGAATAATATAAGAGTATTTCGAGTTTCTTCTTTACTAGGTTGGTTCAAGGCTTCTTTTGTGTTGAAGATGGTGATCTTCTTCTTTTTGCATGTTTCCACTATGTTATGTATCAATGAGAAAGCTCGACAATTAGGCTCAAGGCCAGCTTGAGCCTAAAAAATGTTGATTATCTTAATGATCCCGGACCGATCTTTGAACAAATGCTCTTTAAATCTAAATCATTAACGTAGTTTTTATCATTCTATGTTTTTTTCTTTCGCATCTACGTATGAACGGGAGCCTGAGGTGAGTGAGAGAGAGAGAGAGAGAGAGAGAGTGATTTCTCTAACATTAACTTCAACATGACATACTATTGCAACTGTAAGTTGGAATTCTTATTAGGCTGATTTATAATCACGAAAAAGGCCGTTTTAGGATCAAATTGCACTTTTTTTAATAATAAAAAAAAAATCCTTCTGCTTTTAGTAAAATTTATTTTATTGTATTTTAAGATATTTTGATTACCTTAGCTTGTATAAGAAAGTCATTATAAAATTGTTTGAGGTTAGTATGATAGCTTTTGTCTAGCTATAGTTTTTAGTATTGTTGATAATTTTTTATTTATGATAATTTAGGGTTTATAAATATAACCTACAATAACAATAAGTATGAGAATTGATTAATATTGAAGATTTCAGGTTCTTCTTCTCGTTGTGGATTTAAGGCTTATTTTGTGTTAGATACAATGATCTTTGTTCCTTTAATTTTATACTTTCCCACTAAATTAGGCTGTCTTCATAGTTTTAAATGTCACTGATATTTCTCAAAATATTTGTTTCGGATAGGGTGGCCGAATATAGAAGAGACTCCTCCTTCACCTATTGGATAACTATTAACCGATCATTCTGTTTGTACCTATCCTATTAGTCTGTTTGTATTTGAATTCAAACCAGATGTAAAGAGTCCAAACAAC
>JAUPMG010020926.1:0-15151 GCA_031762675.1 Pachysandra terminalis | reverse complement strand
TACTGAGCAAGAATGTCTTATCGAACCATTCCCCCACATACACGGCCACTCTCAGTAAGATATTCCATGTGCGCATCGTAGTTTTGAGGGGTTTCGACCAAGATGGCACAATTCCCCCACTTATTTACAGTCAGGGCAATGCAAAAATCCAAGGCGTCCAAAAATAAGATCTAAACCTCAGTGAGCATCACATAAGGCGAATGCCAACATAATTCACTCGGCATCAATTACGTACATGAAAATACGCTATCTTGATGATATAAACATGAGGTATATTGGGGTAGCAAATCCCTCAACCAACAATATCAGTCCATCTGGGACTTCCTCACCCAAACATGATTTCCAGATCATGATTCACTCAATTAGATCAGATACTTCATCATAAGTGAAGTCTAATGGTAAGTCAGTTATGACCAGAATATGGCCAACAACCATAATGGCTATACGGTGCAATGTAATGTGATGGTGCACATTAGCTAATCAATCATATGAGTGTACAGTTGTGTCTTAACTCTAAACATAGATCATGATTCCATAAAACATAATTACTCAAGAGAATAACAATTCAGATCAAGATAATAACATGTAGATAATCAATCATAATAAACATCACCCATCAATTCCATGATACTAACATATAACAAATTAATTATACCTAACCATGAATAACTCTAATGTAAATAAACCAATTAACTATCAACACATATAAGCAATCGAACAAACAACCTAAGCTGGTCTGGGCTAACCGGCGGGCTAACTGGCACGCCGGTTGGCCATCCGGTAGCCTAACCAGGAGGCTCAAAATCTCATAAAAATCAACCTGGTAGCCACTGGCGGGCTGTCCGGTACTCCCGATAGCCATCCGGCAGGCTATCCAAGGGGTCAAATATCACACCACAGACCTAGGGGGCCACCGGCAGGCTAATTGGCACACCGGTAGCCTTCTGGTAGGCTAGGCAGTGAACACCAGTTCCCACATTGGAATCTGGCAAGGTCCCGGCAGGCTACCGGCATGGCGATAGGGCTGCTGGACCTAGTGGTTTCAACCGGCAGGTTGCCGGTTGGGCCCAATTCAGGGCTTTTCACAAAGTTTTTGTAATTTTAAATAAGAATTAGCAATTTCACTAAATACAAAATCATATTTATTTTAAATTTCGAACATAACCCAATAAAAATCTCAACCAATTAATCAAAGTCTCATACTTGGAAGAATTTAAATAGAAAAGTCAAGTTTTTATGAAGAACATAGTTTTACATGAATTGAATTCAATGAAACATGTCATATTCTTTGAATATGGCATATCCCTTAATTCAAATCAAGATCATACACGAAATTGAGATTACTTACCTTGGTTGTTTGCACGAATTCTTGTTCTTCCTTAATCCAGTTCAAGCTTTGAACAGTCTTCTTCTTCCTTAGCTCTAATTCTCCAACTTGGTTTGAATGACCAAACCATGTTCTTAGATAGTTTTTATTTGTTAGAATTTGTTTAGGATTTGTCTCTAATCCCAGCCCTTGGTTTTAGATTAATTAATCTATGCCTTTGATTTTTAAAAATACTTGCAATCCTAGTACAATACAACTTTATCTAAATCCTATTTTATTTAGACTAGGACTTGTCTAATTCATATGTTTTATTGTCCTTTAATCCTAACCATTGATTATGTTTAATTGTTCCTGCAAAATTCCAGCCATTAAATTAACTTTGAGATTATGATTGTGTGTGATGCACAGTAGGTAATCTATTGTGCTCTCACCAATCACAATTTGTCAAAGTCAATTAATTAGCTATTACTAAAAAAATTAAATTAGTCCTTAATTTCTAACTAATTACACATTAAACTTATTACTACTTACACTAAACTCCCTTATTTGACTTGGGTTATTACACTTAAACATGTACTCTCAATCATTCTCTCTACAATCCATTTATGGTGTTTAGTTTCATATTGTCATAACAGAGAAAAAGTGATGTGGCGTGATACTTTTCAATATTAGTTTGAAGACAGACTATACGAGTGAACTCAGAAGAAACGTCAGTTTTTTTCGCAAGCTACAAATAAAAGAAATCCGCTGAGACAATAGTATTTAAATAGAAACAAATGACTTTTATACTTGGATATTGCTTGTTGACTGAGATAAAAAAAAATGTAATATAATTGTGAAACCATACACATGAAATATATCTTATATCATTAATAAAAACCACATTGCTTTATTGACTTCAGGCAGAACAATCAACACAAGTAAACACAAACATTTTAAGTACAACCTCAACGAAATGGGATCTTCTGTTAGGAAGATGCCTGTTAGGCTCCTGTTAGGTGCACAAGAGCCTAACATGTGTCCATTGCGGTCCACCATTAAAACTGGTGACCTACCAAATCAGTTAATGTAGTGGGCCCCCTAGGGGTCACCCATTTCTAGGTTTTTTAAAATGGCAGGTCGCCAATTTTAGTGGTGGGCTCCCATGGACACGTTTTAGGCTCCTGTGCACCTAACAGGAGCCTAACAAGGATCTTGCTAACAGAAAATCCCTTTCCAGTCTTAACTAACAATGATCCTAATGGTGTTCATGGATATTAAAAAAAAGGACTCTCAATTGGTTAAAAAGTCCTGAACAATATGAGTCATTGTACCATTGTCATGGTGTTACATTAATTGTTTGAGATTTTGACCTCCAATTTGTGAGAATTCTCTTGATCCCTTTCTTAGAACTTATAGGTACACATACATTGCTGTTGTACAGAAACGTTGAACGAATATACAAATTAAAGAAAGAAAAGAAAACTTTAGACAAACGATGAAGAAGACAATTAAGGACATGACCCTGCATTGGTCTATTAATGGCGGATATTTCATTCACGGTCAAAACAGAAGAACAAAGAGAGAGAGAGAGAGAGAGAGAGAGAGAGAGAGAGAGAGAGAGATGAAGTAGGCGTAAGGTTGGTTGCTCCGATGGAAAGCTACTTTTAGATAGAAAAACACCAGTGCAAACGTCTCTTCTCCAGCAATGTTGTGAATGGAATAAAGGAAGAACGGGGCCCTTCTTTCTTTGATTTATTCAGAGAGAGAGAGAGAGAGAGAGAGAGTTGTTGTGCTCGACAGTCAAGGTGCAGAATTCGTTTGAATAAAAAATACATTAAATCTGCAAACGTCTCTTCTCCAGCAATGTTGTGAATGTAATAAAGGAAGAACGGGGCCCTTCTTTCTTTGATTTATTCAAAGAGAGAGAGAGAGAGAGAGAGAGAGAGAGAGAGAGTTGTTGTGCTCGACAGTCGAGGTGCAAAATTCGTTTGAATAAAAAATACATTCAATCTCCAATTCCTTTGACATTAACGGAAGAAAAAATGTTTTTGTTACTTTTTGTGTTTATGTGGTATAGTCAGAAAGAAACGCTGGCGTGCCTCCTTTTTATTAGTTACATGTTCTCCCCTCTTACAGGAAGGACCTTAGATGATTCAAATCCTATAATAAAATCTTGGTAGAAATTATTGATTTAAAGTGGTAAATTGATCATTGAAATGTATACCATCAAAACACCTCAAGAAACAAAAAGTATCTTTGATTAGAAATTAAATTTTCTTCTATTTAAATAGTGAATAAATTGTATTATAACACTTTCATCACGCAAGCACACGACACACACACTCACGTACATGCACACACATATACATATAATATATAGAATTCTCAGAAAAAATAATTCATCTGTTCTTTTGTAAATCTAAAATAATCCATGGGTAATTAAAGGGCTTAACTACCATCAACGTTAATTACTTGTTATGCCTCATACTTCTCTCACTTGAAGAGGGGTAATTAATAAAAATATAAAAAGAAATGGGTCAAGTACTTTATGCTTCGTATATACCAACTTGGCTTCTTCACTTTAGGAAGTAGTATGTCTTATATATACATTAAGGCTCCATTTTGTATTGCTTTTTGAAAGTGTTTTTTCGCTTTGGAAGCAAAATTTTGTTTTTGAATGCAAAAAAAAGCATTTGTTGTATATTTAAGAAGTACTTTTAGAGAAGTAAAAATAGTACTTTTATTTTCTAAAATGTGAGAAACAATAAATCATTGATTATCACATTAAGTAATAAATTACTTTCGTGGTTCTCCTTAAATTCGAAGGAGCCTGATGGCTTCCAAAGTATTTGAAGGGGTGAGAGAAGGCATCAAACATCTTCCCCAACTATCTACGACAACCGATGACTTTCTCCGACGTCCGATGACTATCTCGGACGATCGATGACCATGTTCAAAGACCAGTGAGTTTCTTATTCTCCCTCTTTTCCTTCTACTCCTTAGTAGTTCCTCCTTTTTTGAAAATTGTTGAACTTTGGCCTTTTTATTTCTTTCTGAAAATCGATAGTTTCCAAATAATTTCAGATTTTTAGTCTTCTTTTTTTGGTTTGCAAAAGATAAATTTATGATTTGTGGATGCCCTTCAACTAATGCTTCGAGCCAATCATTAATATCAACCTACAAAATTGATTTGACGGAATTAAAGGACCAAAATTCGAAAGGAATAAGGAATCATATCATCTTTGCAATGAGATTGAGATCCACTATTGTTTTTTATGGGTTGGATATCGAGAAAAACGTTGATCAACTCACAATTTTAATCTGAGTGTTTAGTAACAATTCAAGGCCAAAGAAGTAAATAATCAATTGGTTTGATTTTTTTTTCAAACCTACTTTTTTGCTTCTCAGTACAAAATCAATTAATTATCAAAATGTTTTTCTTCCCAAGGAGATCTTGTAAAAAGATGTTTTTTTGTTTTTTGCTTCTTGCTTTCTTGCTTTTGGTAGCAACTTTTAAAAAGCAATAGCAAATGAAGCCTAAGTGATATTGGAAGTGATGTCTTCATTATCATTAAGAAATGAAACAAGGAAGGTTTGGTATTGATGATGAGGTGGTCTGATTAATCACTACAGACATGTGTCATAATCTTGACGAAGGATAACTCGTTTATAAGATATGACGCTTTGCTTCGGATCATTTGAAAAGCAATACAACTGCATCCCTCATTAATTTACACACGTGGACTCCAAATGGCATCCACAATATTATTGGGCCACGTCATATCATGATGATCCTTCGGTCTGTTCAAAATATCTAACGCTCTTACCTTGTAAGAATTACTTCTTCAGTAAGTTACCTTTTGGAAGGATAGAATGGCCACTTTTCATCTAACAGGGGCCAACCACCCTAAATTGTCAATTCTTTAGGCCAACCACCACAAGATGGTCAATTCGTCAAGTTAACCACCTTAAGAGAGTCAATTCGTCTAAGCGGTAGTCACCCTCAAAAGATTTGATCAAGGCTTTGTCCTCCTTCGAAGGACAAGTTATGGACTTTTTACCCTCAAAAGACTCGATGCATGGAAAGGCTTTAACTTTGAAGGAATCCCTCTGGAAAAGGCCTTTGAAGGTGTATATTTTTTTATCCCTAAGGAAACACCCTTGAATAACACCCTTTACACAAACTCTACGAGACCCATTATTGCACTTTAAGGCTAAATTCGAAGGAAACACATTATGTCAAATTTCTCTATGTTCAATTCAAGTTACAATCTTTCCCCCGTTAGCCCATCTTTAATATATTTTCACCAAAACCTTATTGATCAAAGGGGAAAGAAAATCTTCTGCGATATGTCGCTACGATTTTCTCAACGATTTTAACCACGTGACACCCCGTGCATAAGGCAGCATGAAAAAAAAAATTACTTTGGTTAAGGTGGAAGCCAGGGCACCATCCAATTAATACCATAGGAAAAATAACAGCAAATATTGCGTCCGTTAAAGGGACTTAAGCCCAGGTCCATTATGTTGGATCGCAAATCGTCTCCGATATTTGGTGCAATACCAACCAAATAGCACCATGTAAGCAGCAATAAAATGAGTGACCGATCATTTCTAAAACCTTGAGAGACATATCAACCTCAAGTCCCTTTAACGGATGCAAATCATCTATGATATTTGCTGCTATTTTTCCTGTGGTATCAATTGGATGGTGCCACATAAGCAACCATAAAATGGATGACCGATCATTTCTAAAGCCCTAAGAGACATATCAACATCAAACCGGCTTCCACCTTAACCGGAGTAACCAATTTTCAATACTGCCTTGTACAAGTGTCACGTGCTTAATACCGTTGAAAAAATCATAGCAAAATATCGCAGACAATTTTCTTTCCCGTTTGACCAATAAGGCTTTAGTGAAAATCTCACTACCGTGGCTTCTTACCATTTCCATAAAAATATAAAAAAAATCCATATATATTATAATAATGTGGTTAAAGAAAAAAATGGCGGTATTTATCCCACGTGCAAAAACAAACTCTCTCACGAGCAATAATTCCAGTTCTTTCATGCTTTTTCCTTAATAGAGGGGCTGATCGTACAATAGAGAAAGATTCGAGGATAAATTTATAAAAAGTAAAAGCAAGATCCTTAAATGCAGAGGGGCTGACAAGAGTAAGAATGTAAAATAAAAAAAAAGGTTATTTGAAGAGAATGAGAAAATCTCGTATGAAGCATCCCACTGTGTATGGGTTTCAATGGCTCACCCAAAAATCACTACGAGGTTTCCCAACTGACCTCCAACCACCATGAGGTTTCATGGCTAATCTCTAACCACCATGAGGTTTCACGGCTAACCTCTAACCACAAGGTTTCACGACAACCTCAAGCCATTACAGTTTTTAACCTAAATTAAAAACAGTGAAAGGAGTACTTCCATGAGATTTTATCCCAATCAAAGTTTGTTCATGTTGTGAGCTTGAATCCCTGTTTCACACTCACGTTCCCCACTCCTTTCCGCCTTAGATGTCGTCGTTAACACTTGATGGAGACGAGGGCCTTACAATCCTAGATGTGTGTGTGCGTGAGAGATGATCTAATAAATGCAACACATTAATGGGTAAGGGCCTGGATCTCAATCATTCTTCTTCAAATTAGTTGACATAGGATGTCAATTCCATTATGAATGGGAAAAAGATGGAAGGAGATGAATTATTTAGCCTAAGGAAGAGCAAAAAGCTCTCAGATCTATTCTAGGGCTTTCGGAGAATTTTCGTGCGGGTCCTCTCGCAATTAGACACACAACTCTTATTTATAGAGTTGTGAATCTCACGGTCGCCGGTTGATCGGTGCAACTGATCGGTCGACCGGTGGTTCCATTGACTTAAGTTAAATTTGAATTTCAAATTAACCGGTCGGATGGAAAGATCAACTGATCGACCCTTCGAGCCATCAGTCTACCGGACACTTATGTCGGTCGATCGGTAGCGCTCAGGGCTTTCAAAACTGACTTTGGGTTTTGAGTGATCGGTGAGCTATCCGATCGATCGGGGTTCGACCAGATGCTCTGGTCGGTCAACCAGGCCACTTGGCCGGTCGACCGGGTACGTGCAGATCGCACAAACTAGAACTGGTCTGCTAAGCGACTGGCACCAGAGACCGATCAGTCGGAGATTGACTGGTGGCCCTGTTCGGTCGACCTGACACTTGGTCGGTCAACCGATGCCCCCGGGAATGCCTAATTTAATATTTTCTATGGCCATTCTTCCGAAGGTCCATCCAAGAATGGTATCGGCCATCCATGGGCAATCTTTGGTTGTCCAGACTCGCATCCAGATGGCCAAGGATCGGGGAGTCTTATTAAGTAAGGTTACTCCAAGCTCCCTTGAAACACGTCAATATACAATGAATAATGTGTTTCTAGGGGTTTTCTAGTGCATGCGTGTTTATACCTTTGAATATGGGACCAATTCCAATAGATGCTTCGTTGTAGCTTGGTCTTCCTTGAATCCGTAATACTTGATCTTCATTATATCCAGTTATAGACACTCAAGGACTATGTCACAACATTGACAAACCTGTAGAATGTCTAGGAAAAAACTATGACATTTACAATCTCCCATTTGTCAATTTATAACAAAAACACCTATCATAGTACAACACACATACTATATTTCTATGAATTGAATAAAAATGAACATTACAACTCGATTCAACTCATAGGCAAAAACTGAGATACAAGTGACTAATGACAATACAATGCTCTGTGCTTCCCCTCAGCTTTTGCTTTAACTCCCCCATACTTGGACACACCTACAAAAGAATTTAACTGTACCTACAAGCAAATATGTACTATAGGTGGCATATCTAGATCTCCCCCTTTTGTCATAAATAGATATAGAAATTTGAGAGGAAATCTCAATTGTGTTTGCATTCCATCTATATAGATGAGTTCTAACCAATTTGGTAACTCCTATACCATGAGCTGACTCAACTGACACGACTCCATCAATCCAGATGAGTTCTAACTAGCACTGTGCACTCCAAATTCCATGGATGAGTTCAACCAACCTTGGATCCATATAAATAAATGAGATCAAACCAAAAGCAACCACAATGTGTTTGCAATCTTGGGGCATGCCAATCCCAAAAGGAAGTGACCTCAACCCAAGGCAAACACCAGGTATTTGTAAGCTTGGGGCACTCCAATCCAAAATGGATGAACTCAACCCAAGGCAAACACGCACTCGTGTATACTCACCACAAACAATATGTGAGATCATTGTATACACAATGTGAGGTATAAAGGTTGGTTCCATATAATATGCAATAAAATCATAACAACCTTTAGTGACCTCTGGACGTGCATCAAATGATAATCAATACAATACAAAATGCAGGATGACAAACATAATACATATTAAGATTTAACTATAACAACAATGTATATGTTTGTAATAACCCCATTAGGCATCCTAAGGCCCAATTCCCAACGGGGGCACTGATTTGGAAATGGTGAGCATGATGGCATGTGTATGCACCTGTGTGAATCTAATCAAGATATGCTATATGAATGAGACTCATATAAACCGGAACAAGCATGTGGAAGATTTTACTATAAGCCATACCATGCAAGTTCTGTGTGTATATACACCAATGTGTTATCTAATCCAAATCAAGTTAGCAAAGACCACATATATAAGATCAGTATGAAAGCATTATATGATCAATACAACCAAGTATAAGTTGTGATAAGAAATTTCACTGTTAAACCAAGTATAGTCTATACATGCCTAGGATGGACTCCATAAAGATAAGAATGGTGCACCGGTCCAACCACGGCAATGTGTAGACAAGTCATATATAATATACATGACAAACAAGAAAGTATACACAAATGGGAAATCACAAAATAGATAAGTAGAACAAGATATAATTATGAAGTTTAGCATGCCTTATTTTAGAGATTTCACATACCATCCACACGTAATCACTGAATGAAAAATAAACTTAAATCCATAAGTGAATATATTAACAGTTGTTTAGAAATGAACAGAAATACATGTTCAAGACATAAGACAACCAAAGTGAGATGAAAAAGCCAACTACTCCTCATCATCGCTCGAGGATGGTGGAATAAACACTCCTCGGTTTAGAGGAAATAACAGAGAGTCTCCTCTTTGAGTGGTCCAACAAGCTCCTCAATGTCAAGTATCGGGAATCGGATTGTCGACGTAGCTCTCCCACCTCAGGAACTAGTGTCTCTAATAAATCGCTCTTGGTAGGACGAGTCTCGGGGGGCTGACTAGGGCCAGATGAGACATGCTCCCACCTCAAACCAACAGTTCTTTGTATTGAGAATTCATTAAGTGAGAATTCTTTCAAAAATCATTTATTAAAGGTTAGAATTATCCTTTAAGCTCATATATATGAGACATTAATTACTTTATAAGAAGTAACTACAGATTAGCTACCTTGAGAGGGCCAATTTTTCATCTAAAGGTTAGCAACCACGAGAGGGCCAATTCGTCATCTTAAGGTTAGTTACCTCAAGAGGACCAATTCGTCATCATAAATAACATTTCATATAATGAGGTAATTAACATGATGCTATTTCAAAGTTATCTTTTGAAATAATTATTTTAGGCATTTCGAGATATCTCGAAGTGACCGTCTTATTATTTCGAAGGCATTGATATTCTGAATCATTTTTCGGGGCAACCATATTAATGACTCGAAATTATCTTTCGTAATAACCATTTCGCTATCTCGAATTCACTGCTTAAGATAATTAGTTTTTTGAATTATCTTTCGAAATCAATATATTGCTATCTTGAAGTCATATTTCAAGATAGTCACTTGAAATGACCATTATGATTTCTCGAAATCATGATGTTATAAATTATATTCATTTAAAATGGAACATTCCCAAACATCCAATCATTCCTCGAAGTTAATGGATTCGAGGTTATTCATTTAAAACATAGGGAGAAATAGAACATAGACTTTTAAGAATGGAGGGTTAAAGAGATAAGTTCTATCAAGATCTTCGAAAATTTTGTGGCATTGAAGGACTTGATCACCACAGAAACTGTAACGCATTATGAACTATATAACGTCATAGTCATTACTGATCTGATCGTTTCAAATACATGTATTAAACGTTTTTTGTATAATTGATGGAGCGTTTTGGGACATTCAAACTAAAATGACTGTATATATTAATGAAGCGTTTTGAATGTATTAATGAGACGTTATAAACGATGAGTTTGAGGCTATAAAAGATTAATGATGCAACTGAAAAGAGAGATTGAATTCCTGAACATTTGACATTTTCTGAGAATTCTAAATATTATCTAAGAAATTCTCTTTCTAGAATTGTTTTGTGGTAGTCTTTATGAGTATTCCTAACTTAACTCTGTTTCTTCTCCTTTGTTTTCATTATTATCAAAGATAACTTTGCAGTGGAACAGTCAGTTTTTGATTTGTCAAATTGGTCATTTATGGACATGAAAGATTAAACTTTGACATTTTAAATTTTAACAAACGCTAAATTTGACCGTGTTAGACGATTTGCGTCTGTTAAGAGAGCCCGTCATGAGACCAACTCTGTGGCCATGTGTGAACCACACATTAAAGCCTCAGGGAGGGCGATATACTATTTGCTTCCCATATTAATCACAACTTTCTTTATTTTCATTTAATAAAATTATAAAATGATATATTAACTTTTGAAATTCACGCACAATAAATTTATGACTTCCACACGCACATGGCACATGCCTCCACCAGCATACATTACTCACTTTGTTTATCGATCAAGTCTCTAACAATCACATTTATATTTCTGTATCATCCAATCGGGTCTCGCGGAATCTTCTAAACCGTCAAAATTCATGACTATAAGGACCCTCAGTCTCGTACACGCCAGTTCATATAAAAAAAAGGATACTTTCGTCATTACAAATGGTAAATCAACGAGTCAAATTGACCGATCATTACCTATCTTCCCATTGTCCCAGTACCATAAGACCTTCATCGGACGGTCAAGATCGATCGATCTGCATTCTATAAGTGAAGAAAGGCCCGGGTTCGAATCTGCAAAGTAGCTATGTTTTACAAAAGCAACCTAGACCGACTCAAAATTCTATTTTTTTTTTTTTAAAATTGAAACTGCGGGATTAAATATAGATAAGTCTTGGTCCTCGCCGCCTGGACCTGACCCAGAAAACCACCAAACACGTAGAGTTTTGCCTTGTTCAAGGGACAAAAGACTCGAGAAACCCTAGGTTTCTCCTCCCCAATTTCGATTCTCTCCCGGAGATTTTAGTCTCTGAGGATCAAAAGGGAGGCACTGATCGGACATAGTTAAGGGAGGATCTCTTCAGATCTGATTCGAAAAGTGAGTTTTTCTTTTGTTTTTTTTTTTTCCTTTGGTTTGTTGCAGTTTTCTTTATGCTTGAAGGTTAAATAGGTAGTCAAGGCTTGGTTACAGCTTTGATTTGGTGGATCCAATCTCACCGGTTTCCATTTCGTCGTCGTTGATTTTTATTTATTTATTTATATTTTTGGTACTCAAATTGATTATATAATTTTTTCTTGATTCTTTCCTATTTTGGGGAAGGATCAGCGATAAAGCACTGATTTATTGCAATTTTTTTTGTGCAAATCCATGAAAAATTGACATTGATACCTAGAGTCGTGTAATTAATTGCATAGAAAGGAGAAAACACAACTTGCAGAAGTATATAATTTTCATTTTGGTAATGGTATATGCTTACTTGCAATCTTTTACTTGATAGAATTTAGAGTCCTATTGAAATTATAGAGAGTTTTTGATGATCTAGAGGGTGTTGATCGTTACTTCGTTGTTGACGTTGTTAATTAAATTTTTTTTTTTTTGATGATTGTTAATTCATTGGTTCAATCCTTGTTTTCCAGTCTGAGAAAAGCTCTAGGATTTTATGATTCGTTGTCTTGTAGAGATAAGGATTTTATTGTTGGTCAGATCCAATGGAAATCATGGTTTCCAGTGGATATTGATGTTATGATATTGATATTGACAAGTTTTTGTTCAAGTCATGCTTCGGGATTGGGCTTTGAGAAAGTCTCTCAAGTGTGCAATAAATTATTTAAAAAAAAAATTCTTGTAGGGTTATATAACCTTATTTTAATTTCTGTCGACAGAAGATACTTATCTGAGTATTTAGGTTCATTGTGTTAGCTTTATGAAGTGTTAAACTCACATATAAACCCTGTATTAACGGATGCCAACAATTCAGATGCTTCTTTACAGATATCTGGGATAGAAGGAAACAAGACCTATTAGGAAGTTCTTTACCAAACTGGTGAAATTTCTGTTATTTTTAAAAATTCTGCTTTTTAGAGAGAGGATTAAGAGAAAAGTGTAAATTGCCAGAGACTTACTTCTAAACTGTAGTGGCTACAAAAATATGTTGAATTGATTCTGAATGCCAATCATATGACAATTTTGAATCCAGGTCAAGTGTCAAGAATGTGAGATAAATGTTAAGAACATTAAAATATCTAGAACCACTAAAATCAATTTTGATTTCCAGCGATGTAAAAAATAACAATATATATATATATATATATATATATATATATATATATTTATATATTAAATTATTGAATTAACATTATTATTAAGAAGTAAGAATGATTGGATTTGAGAAAAATTGTTGAAATGATGAATTGGGTGTTAAGAAAACAATATCTGGTCGTGCTGAACAGTTACACGTCGCTATTAGATGTACAAATATATTCTTTACTTAGGCTAAAATGAAACACCATATTTTTTATAAATATAAAACGCTTTACTTTTGTTTGGTTAAAACACCCTTTCATTTGTTCAAGGCATCATCTGTTGAAAAGTTTAGAAGTAACAACTTTCCTTTATCCGTTGTGGCATGATAAATTTTGAGTTTACAAATTATTTTTCTAGAGCTCGTAAGTTGCTTGTAGAACCAGTATCTACCTTCTTAAGAATCTAAACAATTAATCTAGGTTTGAGTTGTGGTTTTTATCTTTCATGTTTTGTTCTGTTTCAGCTATAAGAATTTGGGTCGTTTAGAGCTTGATTGCCTGTACAGAATCTGAAGTAAATAAAATCATAATGTAAGGGGGAAGTGTCCATGTGTCAAATCTTTGGTGTATCATGTTAGAAAGAAGTTAAAAGATTTTTACTTATCAAAAAAAGAAGTTAAAGATTTTGAAGACAGCGAAGAGAATTTGGAGGTTGCGGAGAGGTGATTGATCTTCTTCTATGACATCTGTGTCCAAAAAATTAATAAGGATGTCCTTTTGGCTGTGTTTGGTTATTTTTCTTGAGGGAAAGGAATTTAATTTTACTGTCCTTTGTTTGCCTTGTGCTTTTGGAGGGAAAAGTTTTGAGTTTGGTGAAAAAGTCAGATGTTTGAAAAGGCTTTTCTTACGGACCCACACTTTCATCTCATGCTAATGCCAAAAGATGATGGACGGTTGCATTGCACTTCCTATCCCTCAAATTCTGCCTGCTAAACACAGCCTTGGCTTCTTTGAGCATGTAAACGATGATCTGCGCGTGTACTTGTGAGGAGGTGTGAGATAATCCTAGTTGAAGGATCTAAAAGAGATGGAGGAGCACCATAGAGGAATTTATAGAAAGGATTTGAAGGCTCTTATAATTGAAGACTTGGGTTTTGATAGATCAGGATGAGGGAAGAGGATTTGTATTGCGAAGCCTCAGTTAGTTGGAATGAAGCAAGTTTTTGCTGGTGTCTATTATATGATTTTTGCTGGTGTCTTTGTTAGCTAGCTTTGTATGCCTCTTTTGTGTAATTTATCTTACTCTTACCCTTCATCCGTTCCCCATTGACGGTAAATATTCGCATGCATATGCTAAATAAATAACATTTTAATTGCTATCGATCAAGTCCATGTTTTATGTGTAAAAAATGATGTTAATAAATATGTGTTGAGATATGGTAAAATACGTGTTGAGCTGATAAAGTTTATCCTTAAAAGGGATTTTTTGAGCCATAATGTGATCTGTTTCAAGCTTCTTAGGGATATGACCTTTGAATTGTGCTCGATGATTTTTTTTATCATATGTACTATATTTCGTTTCTGTTTTCTTCCTTTTTCCTTTTTTTTTTTATCTGAGAATATTTGTCGTTCCTCTTGAGCTGTTTCT
This sequence comes from Pachysandra terminalis, assembly GCA_031762675.1. NCBI lineage: Eukaryota > Viridiplantae > Streptophyta > Magnoliopsida > Buxales > Buxaceae > Pachysandra > Pachysandra terminalis. Next base: position 647 of record JAUPMG010020926.1, on the reverse strand, counting down.
GATGCATGCACTTTTTCTGCAGCTTTGGATGCTGTGCTGTCCCTTGAAGTGAATTTTTTGTTTTACATATTTGATGGATGATGACTGTTCCAATGGATGACCTGCCTGCTCCTCCGTCAAGGGAGCATGTTCAACGCCTGTATAACAAGGTTTGTTATTGTTGTTTTGTAAAGATGGGCCTTATTTATTTCCTTCTATTTATGGTTACTTAGCACAAATGGTCTTATGTTCAACTGTTCATACAGTAATGAATCAAAAAGAATTTTTGAAAATAACAATAGGAATAAATAAAAATGTGAACACTGTACTAGTCTACTCTCTCTCTATCACCTGGCAAAAGATATCCATGTTTTGAGATCTTACTTTTGGTGGTTCAGAATATTATATCGGTGCTTCATTGACTCTAAAGTGTGGGAAATGTGCACACTAGCTGGGACTTCTTTTACCCAAAAAATTAAATAAATGACTAAGTTTTTTTGATTCACTTCTCGATTTCCAATTCATTTTTTTTTCTCTTTTTGCAGAATATTGAGTTGGAGAATAGGCGTCGGCGTTCAGCACAGGCAAGAATCCCCTCAGATCCAAATGCATGGCAACAGATGCGAGAGAATTATGAAGCCATTATCCTAGAAGATAATGTCTTTTCT
>JAUPMG010020915.1:0-15153 GCA_031762675.1 Pachysandra terminalis | reverse complement strand
CTCTCTCAAACTTCTCACAATTCTCTCAAATTCAAGGTGTGAGGAATGAGAGAATGAGCACCTCTATTTATAGGTGAGCTCACCCCTCTCCCTCCTCAATTCCTCACCTCTACTAACAACACATTCACTCCCCATTCTCTTCTTTTTGATAACCTCCTTCTCCACCACTCTCTCTCTCTTTAATTCCCATTTTCTCTCTCTTCCTCCACTCTCTTCTCTCTTTAATTCCATTTTCTCTCTCTTCCTCCACTTTCTTCTCTTTAATTCTATTTTCTCTCTCTTCCTCCACTTTCTGCTCTCTCAAACGCATGGTGTGTTTGGGAGAGAAACAGACTTTTCCAAAATTACAATCTGCCCCTATTTTAATTTTTTTACAAATTAACCCCTATACTTTTGCATGATTACAATTTTGACCTCATATACCAAAATTCATCTTTTAAAACCCCCTTTCCTCCTAAAGTCTTCCAAAATCACAATTAAGTCCCCATAATCCGAAAAATAATAACTTAAACTTACTTAACCCTCAACTCCTCAAAATAGCAGTTTGACCCCTATTATGAAAACTATGTTATGAAAACACCCTCATGATACAGATAATGCACAACTATATACACAGATAACTTAAATAAATCACACATATTTTAAAATTGGGAAAATAAAATAATTTTAAAGGTTCAGGTCATTACATCTTTCTTACACCGGTAGGCTCCTTTTGATTAAGAATATTCTATTTGGTATCCAAGTTTATTGGTGTATGAATTTTATCCTCCCTAAAAAGGTTATCAAGTGTATAAATCAGATTTGGATCAAGTGTATAAATCAGATTTGCTATAGATTCCATTGGGATGGAGGAGGACCTACGAAGAGAATTTGTGCAGTTGCGTGGAAGGATATCTTTTGTCCTATAGATGAGGGTGGCCTTGGATTGTTTGATATTGGCGAATGGAACAAATGTGCAATATTGAATCTCCTTTGACATATAGTTAGTGATAAGGCTTCACTATGGGTGAAGTGGATTCCTTGTTTTTATATCAAAGGAAGAAATTTTTCGGACCTCAAAGTACCGAGCACCTCTTCTTGGTCTTGGAGGAAACTAATTCAGCTAAGACCTTTGGCTTCTAAATTGGTGTGTTATCATATTGGAAATGGTGTTAGCACTTGGTTTTGGTGGGACCAATGGCAGCCTATGAGCCCACTTACTGATCATATTAGACCCAGAATTAATTACAACACAAACCTCAGCATTTTTGACAAGGTTAGTAATTATCTAACTACTGAAGGTTGGATGCCCTCTCCTTCAAACCTTCAATGCTTTACTGATATATGGAGTACTTTTCCTCCCCTAGTGAATGGTTTGGAGAACGATGATAGTGTGCACTAGCTTGCTTCTATTAATGGTCAATTTAACATGAAGAAGTCTTGGCAAACTATTAGATCTTCTCAGTTTAAAGTGCTTTGATCTAACATTATTTGGTTCAAAGGTAATATTCCGAAACACAGTATGTGTGCTTGGTTTGCTGCTAGGAATAGTCTTCTTACTTAAGATAAGCTTATCAAATGGGGGGTTATTCCCAATACTTTTGTTGTTTCTGTAAGGCCGATCCGGAGACAGTCGGTCATCTCTATTTCCAATGCCTGTTTACTCATTGGATTTGGACAAAGGTTCTCATTAAAGCTGGTCTAAACAGGGTGATATTAGGTTGGGAGGAAGAGCTTAACTGGTGTGCTAACCAGTTTAAGAGCTTTGATAAGTTATCCTACCGTAGAAGATTATGTTTTACTGCCTCCATCTATTATATTTGGACAGAAAGGAATTGTAGATTGTTCAAGAACCAAATGACTCCGGCGGATCAGTTGTTGAGACAGATCACTAGCAACATCAGGTTCTCGTTGATTCATAAGGGTACTTTTCAATTCGATCCTTCGGACCAGATCATGACTGCTTGGAATGTTTAGGATGGTGCGTTTGTTTTCAGCAACTTTGCATTTGTAGTTCTCTTGTTTTGTTTTGCGCTACCACGCGTTGGTAGTTTGCACCTAGGGTACTTTGTACATTCTTTTTCTCTTTTCATTAATACAATCTTAACTTAAAAAAAAAAAATGCTTCAAATGGTGCCATTCCGATGCTGGTCTAATAACTATTGTTGTAAAAAAACTCAACCAATGGTAAGTGATCTTCCCAACTTCATTTGAAATCTAATATGCATACTCTCAATAGGTCTTCCAATATTTGATTCACTTTTTCAATCTGTCTGTCTATTTGAGGATAAAAATTTGTACTAAAATTCAACAGTGTTCCCAAAGCTTTATGTAAACTTGTCCAAAATTTAGAGGTAGAACGTTAATCTCTATTCGAAACAATTGTTATAGTTGCTCCATGCAACTTACTATCTCTTTCACATAATACTTTGCTAGGACATATGTATTTATACCTTTCGAGACTGTGTGACCTTCTACGTCGTCAAGGTTCCCTCTAGACAGAGGTAATATCACCTTCTACGTCTTAGAGCATCGGTCTAGACGGTAGTAGTATCACCTTCTACGTCTTAGAGCTTCACTCTAGACGGAGGTAGTATTGTCTTCAACGCTGTTGAGCATTGCTCTAGACGAAGGTAGTATCGCCTTTGTAGACACCCTAATTTGCACTGATGTGTAGTTTTCTATATTTTGCAGCTCTTGGAAGGCTTGGCTTGAGAATCAGCAACTCCTAATCACCTCCAAATCCTACCTTTCCTTGTGCACTAATTTCCCTCAAGAACCCTGAAAAATCATCAAAATGATCATTTTACCCCCTATATCTTTGTCTGATCAAAACTGATATTTTTCTGAAGGTCAAAACAAGTTTTTGACTCCAGATTTGTTTTCTACGCATCACAAGCTTTGGAACGACTATAAAATCGCTGAAATCCGAATTTGATAAAAATGTTAGTCACGGGCTGCACCCGTGGGTCCCGCATTGGGTCCCACATTGAGTCCCACACTGAACCCACCTTGGATCCGACATTGGATCCCAATCTAACATTGGATTCCAATTGCATGGGATCCAACGTTATTGCATGGGATCCCCTTACTTTCTCTTTACTACCCCTTTTCTTTTTCTCCACCAAACAACCCCAAATCACATGGAGCAAAGGCTCCATGTTTCAAATTTGTCCCCCACCTTTGTCTCCCCCATTTTCTCTATAAAAACCCCCTATCACCACTTCAAAGAGAGAAGAAAAAACCCAACCAAAAAGAAAGACTATATTCTCAACCCTACTCCACCATTCACTCTCTTTGTAATTTTGTTCTCTATCTCAAGAAACCTTCTAACCTTCATCAAGTAAAGCAAATTGCAAGAGCTCAAATCAAGAGGGAAGGAATCAGGCTGTTACAGGTATTTTGTTTTATTTTATTTTGAGTGTTTCGTTGGCATGTTAAATACTATTCTGTCATGACATCTGTCCAAGAATAAATTTGCAAAGGCTACGTCTAAGGTCTATTTTGTATGAGACCATATGTTATGGAAAGAAGACTCAGATTAAATTCCAATAAAATTTGTCTCATTAATTTAGCTACTATATTCGAATTTTGGTGAATTTATAAACTTTGCTTTTCTGTTCTGGACAGAACCTGTAAAAACCCAGTTTTCTATTTTTTACAAATATTTATAAAAGGAATTTTACTATACTATTTTTGGTGCAGGTAGAATACAATGTGTTTAACAATAAAAACAATTATTTCACATGAAAAACTTACCAGTTGGTTCAGTTTAATTGGTTTCACATGCATATTTGGGTTTTTACAGCAAGCTAACATTAGGTTAGAAATTCCCCATAAAATATCTAGGAATTTATTTTAGACCTGAGAATGTTTATGTGTGTTTTAATGTGAGTCTAGAAATTTCAGTAAGTTTGGCATAATTGTTTTTAATTTTTATAATGCTAAATAAATCTTTTCAATTAGACATGGTCAATTTATTTTATAGTATTTTGGGTTGTTTTTATGATTTTAAGGTATCGTGACCTTTTTACTTTTATTTAGTGTATTTTCATGTTTTATACTATGTACACCAAATATGTTTAATTTTAACTATTTTAGGGCCATTTTTATTTTTTTCTTCGAATTATTGTATTTTCAAATCTTTTTTTTGGCCAAACACTCTTGAACCAGGTAACCGGTTAGACCGGGAGAGGGTGGGTGCCTAACACCTTCCCATCCTCTCAAATAAACCTCCTTACCTTAATTTCTGGTTAGACCATCCCAAACTTCACAAATTGGTTTAAATTCATAATTAATTAATGAACTTGGGTGATTGTCCACACCCTGACCCATTGGATGGTGGCGACTCCAAAACAACACAATCAACCTAGGGTCCACCCAACCCGGGGGTGATCACAGATGGATTTGGCCCTTCATTGGGCCCATTAGGTAACTCCATTTCCACCCTTTGTTCGGGTGGAAATGGAGTCGCCACCATCCAATGGGTCAGGGTGTGGATGGTCACCCATAGATTTATCAATTAATTCAATATTAAACCAAAAGGTGAAGTTTATGTTGGTCTAACCAGATTAGGGTAAGGGGGTTTATTTGAGAGGAAGGGAAGGTGTTAGGAACCCATTCTCTCCCGGTTCAACCGGTTATCTAATTATAGAGTGTTTGGCCAAAAAAAGATCTAAAAATACAATAATTCAAGCTCGATCAACTTTCTTGGCTTGATGAGTATTAGAATGTTTTTTTTTTTTTTTTTTTTTTTTTTTTGAGATAGAGAATAGGTTTAGAAAGAGAGAGTGAACGGTGAAATGGGTTTAAGAATAATCGCTAGTCTCTTTTTCTTGGGTTTTTTCTTTTCCTTTTTGAAGAGTGGTAGGGGTTTTTATAGAGAAAATGGGGGAGACAGAGGAGGGGGAAAAATTGGAAACATGGAGCCTTTGCTCCATGTGATTTGGGCTTGTTTGGTGAAGAAAAAGAAAAGGGGGTAGTAAAGAGAAAGTGAGGGGATCCCATGCAATTGGGATCCAATGTTGCATCCAAGGTGGGTTCAATGTAGGACTCAATCTGGGACTCACGGGTGCGGCCCGTGACAAACAGTTTTATCAAATTCGGATTTCCGGGATTTTATAGTCATTTCGAAGCCTATGACACATAGAAAGCAAATCTAGAGTCGAAAACTTATTTTGACCTTCAGAAAAATACTAATTTTGATTAGATAGAGATTTAGGGGTAAAATGGTCAGGGTTTTCGAGGGAAATTAGTGCACAAGGAAAGGTGGGATTTGGAGGTGATTAGGAGTTGCTGATTCTCAAGCCAAGCCTTCCAAGAGATGCAAAACATAGAAAATTGCACATCAGTGCAAATTGGGGTATCTACAGTTGCCCCTCTTTGTCAGAATCACAAGCGATGAATGACAAAGAAAAATGACATAACCCCGATTTGCACGGTTCACTAAGGAAATTAGGCCCAAAATCGAGGCTACCTCTCATGTGTTGAACTTTCCCAAAAAGATACCCCCTCACCATTGAAACATTGAACCCTTTCGAATTTCTAGGCATGAATCAGGCCCTAGTAAGTTCAAACCCTACAAAAAAAAAATCAAAATAAAAAATCCAAAAAAAAAAAATGAAAAACTCAATTTTCTTTAACAATTATGGTTCAATTGAATGATTTGGATGGTTTGGTTAATTTAAATTCCAATGTTTGGTTTGATCATGCATTTTGAGTCCATTTCGGCTAGGCCCATAGCCTATGTCCATCCTGAGTTATCCCTAGATTGGACCCTGTCATTGGGCCCATTAGGCAAGCCTACCCATTGATCTAGGGTCCATGACCCATGATCCTCTTTCATGCATCAAGAGTTCATGCCCATGGATCCATGACCCATGTACAGTAGAATAATTCTAATGAACTCTCAGATATGGACGATGATGAATCTGATACTAATGTGAACAGTGACGATATGGATGTTGGCTTCTTTCTCTTTCAACCATGTTACATTAGGTTCTCTATTTTCTTCTGGTGGATCTAGCCAGATGCAAAAAGTTTCACCAAACAATATTGAGTATAAGTTGAATGGTTTGTCTGAGGAGTGCTACTCAATCCCTTCTAATAACAACACATCAAGAGAGACAGTGTCACATTAGGGTGCATGTTCAGTGAATGATGTTATAGAGACACTATCTGAAACTGAAAGTTCACTAAGGCAGGATGTAGACCCAGGTAAAAAGAATGTTGTTTTTACAAGAAGTCAATTTCACGAATTCTTGTATGGATTCAATCCATTGTGAAAATGCATGCATTCAAATGAATATAATGGCCAAGGCTACCAAATTCCAGGATACAATTCAAAGACAAGATCATGAGGAATCTAATGGAAGCTTCCAACGCATGTTTAGCATCAGTCCACAAACACCCAATCCATCTCAAAACCGAAATCTTTCTCAGAATTCATGCATCATGACATGCATATTTGGCATCATCAATCATCATCTTCACATCATTTTCATATCATTTCATGCCTTTGGTCCAATTATACAAGATCAAATACTCTACCTCAGGTATTTCGATCTGGTAATATAGGACCAAACATTTCATTCATGCGCCCTGGCGCTTCAGTCCGGTATATATGAGTGAGCTTTTCACCCTTCTCCAGGAAGGTCTATGACCTAGAGAAGTGACCCCTTTTCCATCGAGGTTTATCTTCCTCCTTCCCCATTAAAGTCTTATGACCTAGGGAAGCGAGTTCTTTACATCCTTCTCCAAGAAGGTCTGTTATGACCTAGTGAAGTGATGCGTTTTCATCATATGGTTTATCTGCCTCCTTCTCCAGGAAGGTCTATGACCTAGAGAAGTGACTCCTTTTTTCAAGTTTATTTTTCTCCTTCTCTAGGAAGGTCTGTCATGATCTAGAGAAGTGATGTATCTTCAATTTGCATCATTCTCCATGAAGGTTTATTATGACCTAAAGAAGTGAATTATTTGCATCATTCTCCAAGAAGGTCTATTATGACCTAGAGAAGTGAGTCATTTTTATCCATCCCCAGGAAGGTCCTACAGGACCTAGGGAGCTATTTTCAACTACATCATACAAAAAAGAAAAAAGAAAATCATCATTGTTACAAAACTCTTCTTGCGAAGGGTAAGTGACATTCATGCATCCATTCCATTGCATATCATGCATTCATCCCATTACAGTCATTCCATTACTTGCCATGAATTCACTCTCATTCATACATTCATTCCATTTCATTCATGCATCCCAGTCTGACCTGATAGGACTGGGGCATTTCATGCATATGCTCTAGCCTAGTTAGAGAGGACTGAGAACATCACATCAATGAAGTAATGAAGCTCGTTGTATCCTCCTTTCCCGAGGTTTCTGCATTTTCAGGGACCTTTGGCCTTGGGAAAGGTATCTTTAAGAAGGTTCCCACAAAAGAAAAAAAAAATTGATTCCTTAGTGATTCTTTGTTTCAAAAAATTAAAAAAAAATTCAAAACCCTTTTTTTGAATTTTCTCTTTCAATAAAGAAGTTCGATGTTTCACTTTAAATTAATATGATCTTGATAATTCGTATACATTTTCAAATGATACACCATGAATTATGCACAATCGAGTATTGGAAAAATGGAATATGTGAACTCAGGGACTAAAAGTGACTCATAAAAGGTGAAAGTCAAAAGTTATATCAACTTCAAGACAAAAGGGGGATGTGGATATGAGGTCATTGATTAGCCTTATCAAGATATGCTTAAGTGTGATATAAACTTTGGTGCTTAATCATTTTGTTTGATGGGACTCGGGCTGACAAAAGCCAAGGAAGTTGTCAGAATTGTAACTGGGGCAATTTTTATCGGATTTATGCTAAGGGAGTGCACCTCAGATCGGTTCTATTTTGATCAATCATAGCCAGAGTTTTTGGTTTTAGCTAGAAATAACAGGTGGAGCCTTAACTTTTCAAAGTGGTGGTAACATTTTACTACATCAGGAAGCGCCTACGAAAGGATTCAGATCGTCACATGGGTGGTTGTATGTCGTCAACAAGGTATTGCTCAAAAGAATTTACATTTTTAGATGGAGGTGAAGAATTTTTTGAACTGATTAAACTAGATCTTAGGATATGATGCTAAAACTAAATATCACTTTGAAATGATTAGAGGCCATTTTTCTTTAGAACTTTCAAATGTTAAAATCCCTAGTTAAACCCTTTGAGCCTTATATTTCTTTCATTTACCCAAACTTGGACCGGCCACCCAAAACTGGGGCAAATGTCAAAAATCATGGATAATTCAAGGAACAGTGAGAAAATCCTCAAAAGTAGAGAAACCAATGTTGAATATTCAAAAGGGTGAAAAAAAATGAAATTCATTGAAATTCAAAATAAAAGGGAGGAAAGTTGGGAAATGTTTATAAATGGGGCATTTTACAAGCCAAAATTCGAGAGAAAGTCTCAAGTCGAGCAAGTCCCATTCAACATATTTTGACAAAAAAAGATTTATTTTGAGTCTTATATCTTTTTTTGAACCCTATACCTAGCCTGCGTTTCGTCCTAATTTTAAGCCCTCTTTGATCAAGGTGATATTTAGTGGAGGCAATGCATTAACCTGGTATTAATTGGTGACGATGGAATCAGAAAGAGGGACTACAAGTACGTAAACCAGCCATGGAGAGTCAAAGGCTACATGTATGGTGGAAAGTCTGCAAGATCATCAAGTCATGAAAAGGATGTGGAACTGAGATTTCACAAAACTCGGGAGGAACATCCAAAAAAAGAAAAAAAAAACAGAGAGTATTTTCATCCTTCTCCACGAAGGTCTGGTATGACATAGAGAAGTGATGATTTTTCATGGTTTATCCACCTCCTTCTCCAAGAAGGTCTTTTGACCTAGAGAAGTGAGTTTATTTTTCCATTCCACAAGAAGTTCTTTCAAGACCTAGGGAGACAATTTTTAACTACATCATATGTCTGAAAAAAAAATTGAAAAAAGACAAAAAAAAGAAGAGGAAGAAATTGATGGGGTATCTCTGGCATTTGTGACAAGGAGCAAATCATCAGTTTTAGTGGAGCAAATGGATAAGTCAAGTAGATTCACCCACTTTGTCATTGGCATCATTGGTATTTCAAGCAGCTTAGTATATTATTCTCTCCAGCAGTTTTGATTTGGCCAGACAAGATATTTTTCCAAATCCTCAAGACTTAAGAAGATTGAAATAGCTTTGATAATCATTGGGAATGAGCTTTAATGTTTCTGACAAGTGGAGGAAATTTTTCATATTTGATTGTCGTATTTGGCTCCCGGTGTTCATCTGATAGAATTATCTCAATTACCTTGATCATATTGCAAAAAAAAAAAACGATTTGAAAATTATCCTTCACTCTTATTTCTATGCAATTATGCTTTTATTTTTGTCTTCCTTAATTCTCCCCAAGATATCACGGGGTGGAAAAAGAGAGGGAGGAAAAAATACCAGCACACAACTCCAGTGGAGCATACCCTCATATCACTGGAAGAATGCACTTAGGAGATGCATTCGAGCCTTTCTCCAATAAAGAAACATGAAGATATCAAGCTCTCAAGAGGCGTAAATGAAGAGATGTCCCGATTCGTCCCCAACAAAGATATTTGAAGATGATGAAAGCCACAAAATTCCTGAAAAAGTCAAAGAAGCAAAAGAGAAAAGCTAGATCAGAAAAGAAGAGTATTCATCTATAAGTTTCAGTCATGGTCAAAAGCACCTCTGTCTCCATTGGTTCTAGCCTCACAAATAGGCTTAATCCTAGAAAGTGATGCGACAATAATCAATGAGGTTGGGACCTGTCCAACCCTTTAAAGAAGTTAAATGAAGATAAGACTTCACTCAATAAATCATGGTCTTCACCTATCTCTAAGTTCACCAAGGAAATTAGGCTCAAAATCGAGCCTACCTCTCATGTATTGAACTTCCCCAAAAAGATACTACCTCACCATTGAAACCTTGAGCCCTACTAAGTACAAACCCTATTTTTTTCTCTCGAATGGGCATAGCCACCGAGAAAGATAAACATATCATCTTTTATAACCCAAAAAGTCTTTGAAGTTCAATATGTGAGGATAATCTTGATTTAAGCAAAATTCTTTCATGAACCGTGCAAATCGGGATTATGTCATTTTTCTCTGTCATTCATCGCTTGTGATATTGACAAAGAGAGGCAGCTGTAGACACCCTAATTTGCACTGATGTGCAATTTTCTATGTTTTGCAGCTTTTGGAAAGCTTGGCTTGAGAATCAGCAACCCCGAATCACCTCCAAATCCCACCTTTCCTTGTGCACTAATTTCCCTCGAAAATCCTGAAAAATCATCAAAATGACAATTTTACCCTAAATCTCTGTCTAATCAAAACTGGTATTTTTCTTAAGGTCAAAACAAGTTTTCGACTCCATATTTGCTTTCTACTCGTCACAAGCTTCGAAAAGACTATAAAATCGTTGAAATCCAAATTGAATAAAAATGTTTGTCACAGGCCGCACCCATGCATCCTGCATTGGATCCCACATTAAGTCCTACATTGAACCCACCTTGGATCCAACATTGGATCCCAATTGCATGGGATCCTCTCACTTTCTCTTTACTACCCCCTTTTCTTTTTCTCCACCAAACAACCCCAAATCACATGGAGCAAAGGATCCATGTTTCATATTTGTCCCCCTCCTTTGTCTCCCCCATTTTCTATATAAAAACCCCCTATCACCCCTTCAAAGAGAGAAGAAAAAACCCAACAAAAAAGAAAGACTCTATTCTCAACCCCACTCCACCATTCACTCGCTTTGTAATTTTGTTCTCTATCTCAAGAAACCTTCTAACCCTCATCAAGCCAAGCAAATTGCAAGAGCTCAAATCAAGAGGGAAGGAATCAGGCTGTTACAGGTATTTTATTTTATTTTATTTTGAGTGTTTCATTGGCATGTTAAATACTATTCTGTCATGACCTCTGTCCAAGAATAAATTTGCACAGACCCCGTCTAAGGTCTATTTTGTATGAGACCATTTGTTGTGGAAAGAAGACTCAGATTACATTCAATAAATTTGTCTCATTAATTTAGCTACTATATTCGAATTTTGGTGAATTTCTAAACTCTGCTTTTCTATTTTGGACAGAACCTGTAAAAACACAATTTTCTATTTTTTACAAATATTTATAAAAGGACTTTTACTATATTGGTTTTGTTGTAGGTAGAATACAATGTGTTTAACAATAGAAAAAATTATTTCGCAAGAAAAACTTACCAGTTGGTTCAGTTTAATTAGTTTCACATGCATAGTTGGGTGTTTACAGCAAGCTAACATTTGGTTTGAATTCCCCATAAAATATCTAGGAATTTCTTTTAGACCTGAAAATTTTTATGTGTATTGTAATGTGAGTCTAGAAATTTCTATAATTTTGGGATAATATGTTTTAAGTTGTATAATGCTAAATAAATCTCTACAATTAGACATGGTCAATTTATTTTATAGTTTTTTGGGATGTTTTTATGATTTTAAGGTATCTTGACCTTTTTACTTTTAATTAGTGTATTTTCATGTTTTACATTATGTACACCAAATATGTTTAATTTTAACTATTTTAGGGCCATTTTTATTTTTTTGTTTGAATTATTGTATTTTTAGATTTTTTTTTTTGGCCAAACACTCTTGAACCAGGTAACCAGTTAAACCGGGAGAGGGTGGGTGCCTAACACCTTCCCACCCTTTCAAATAAACCCCCTTACCTAATTTCTTGTTAGACCATCCCAAACTTCACACGTTGGTTTACATTCATAATTAATCAAAGAACCTGGGTGACCATCCACACCCTGACCCATTGGATGGTGGCGACTCCAAAGCAACCAGATCAACCTAGGGTCCACCCGACCCGTGGGTGATCACAGCCTTCAACGTCGTTGAGCATCGCTCTAGACAAAGGTAGTATCAACTTCAACGTCATCAAGCCTCGCTCTAGACGAAGGTATCATCGATGCCTTACGTCATCTAAGGCTGTCATTCCCCTTCGGGTGTAAATTCATATCGATATGTCGACGTCTTATATCATCCAGGGCTGTCATTCCCCTTTGGGTGTAAATTCATATCAACATGTTCACCGAGACGCATCTCTTTGGTAAACGTGTGGAGCACCTCTAAGGCTCTCAAGAACCGAAGGGGGTTGTCCTATCGCAAATGGGCGCCCTTGAGTATGACTTGAGAGCTATCTCTCTATCGGCATCCTGTTGTAAAGGGGTCTCGCATCCCATTGCGGAGTACTTGTTGATATTAACTTCACTGCGTATTCATTGCAGTGTTGATCATCCTGTGATTTATGTAATGAAGGGTCATCATGGTAGCACACTACCTTCTACCTATATCTATGTCTTGGTCGTATATTCCTTGAACCGATCGGGGTTCTTCCTTATGAATTTCCCTAGCGTCATACCCATGGGTATCAATGGGGGTCTTACCACCTGTCGGTCATAGTCCTGACACGTGGCTGTCCATGATTAGGATATTCTCCCATAACATTTTTCATATCTACAACTAGAAGGTAAACTTTCTAGTTGGAAAGATAAGAAGAAAAATAAACAAGAAAATACAAAAACCTCCAGCGGTTCCTTGGGCTCCGGTTGTGGGACGTGACTAATCTACTTCACGGGTGCACAACTCGGCACTCAAGGGACAATCAAGAGGTATTCTGTAGAATGCCTGACTGGGATTCCTTCGTTGCCGACTAGTTCAGGGGACGAAGTAAGTGCAACAGGATCCTTGCAGAAAACTAAGTACTAAACTAATGATCTCTGGGGATCAAAGATAAAGCTATGTGTAGCTGTTGGATTGATTTGTTGTGCAGACCCATTCTTTGTTGCCAAGATCATATATTTATAGCTTCTGAAGCTAGATAGTTGCCTTTTTTGACTTGGAATTTCCTTCTCCAGTCACATATAGGTAGTTGTAAAAACTACTCTTGAAGCTTTAAAAGACACTGCCATGTGTCATCTTCATGATGTGCCATGTGAGAATAATTATGATAACTACCATCTCCATGATTTCTTCTTTGGGATGTGTCATGCATGGGTAGTTATCGTAACAACATTGAAGCCTCTATGTGTGCTTGCCATGTCTCATCTTCAAGATGTGCCACATGGAAAAATTTGGTCCATTGATGACTATGATTTGGCTTCACGTGGCATGATCAGGATGTGGCGGTATTTTTTCGCCTAATCAACTATAATATTGATGTATTTAGATTAAACTAAATGTTTTATGAATCGATTTTACGAACACGAATTTTTGCCAGCCGAACCCGAATTCAAAAATTTTTAACGAGCTTCAGCCAAATCTGAACCTTGATCAAGGTTTCCAAGCCATAACTGAACCTTGATCAAGGTTTACGAGCCATAACTGAACCGGTCGGTAGGTTTACAGCCCTAGAAGGAAGGTAGAGAGATTTGAGGGGTGTTCATGTATTTTGACAAAATTATATATAGAGGCGTTTAAGTAATCCATTAAAAATACTTATAAAAAAAATAAGAGAAAGTTAGATGATTAGCAAACTCCACAGTCACTTACTTCAGAAATTGGCTCTAAACAACGGAGGGCTTTTCAACGCAAGTAAAACTTGGATCTAGGAATAGGAAGCCAGCACAATAATAGTTGGAGAAACAAAAAACCTTCCTCTCGTTCTTTGAATCATGAAAATAAAAGTGGAAGAGGCAGAAACTCTTTCTCTGGGTCTCGTGGACAAGAACAACGATATCATTGGCATCTATACAAGTAAGAATAAAAGGTAATTTTGATTCTGATTGCATGAGCAACTTTGCAATCCGAAGTGTTTCTTTCATCTTCTTCTTCTTCTTCCTATCAGCCCTAATTAACACTACCTGTTTGTTAAAATGTCTGAAACAATTTGAATTTTCATTTCTTATGCAAAGCACTGGTAAATATATTTTGAATACTTAGATTCTAAGTTTGTTTTCAAATTGCCTAGTCTTGAGTCTTGTCTTTAATCATAATAACCCTGAAAATCCTTAATTTTTGGAGTTGTTGAGTCCAATCCTCATTACCTATGTTTGATTCTGTCACTCGTATACATTACAACGCTACACTGTTTTTTTTTAATTATTATTTATTTATAGGTAATGGAAGCAAATTGTAACTAACATGAGCTCACGGAGGATGAGGAAGAGTTTGCCTTGCTTGATCTTGATGCTATCTATAGACAAGTTGACATCCCCCCTAATGCACCATATGTTCTATCTGTAAGTATTTATCTGTGTCTGATGCTGCTCGGTTCTGTAATATTTCTAAAATATGATTCCAGTTGTGCAGTTATCTAATTTCTAATATAATTCATTACTTCATCAGGGCTTGAATGAATGTTTTCATCTCCTTAAGAACAAATTACTGCTCTTAATTCAATGGCATAGTGTTGGTGCTTGTGCAGTAATCAAAGTGTCTCTTATGTTAATTGCTGCTAAACTAACATATTTTTGCTTCCATAATTTACCTTTAAATTCGATGATGATGAATTTACAATTAAATATGTTTAACTCCATTTATTATTTTGAATATAATTTCTTTTTCCTTTTTGGTTAGAGCATTAAAAAAAATGGAAAAAGTTACAGAGATTGACTATATAATTGGGGGGATACTAGCAATAACATGATAGTAAGTCTATCGTATTAGCTTTTACAATAATGTGCCATGGATACAATTATACAAAATATTTGGATCTTCCACTAGATGGGTCCTATCATGGGGATATCCTCTAGGCCAGAAATTGACCCGACTTGAGGCTGCCAATTATTCCATTGAGTTTTTTCTTTGATGAATTTGAAATATTTCCTATTGATAGGTTAAAAGAATATAGAAAGATTATATAGATATAATACTCTAATCAAATCAATTTCTAGTTTGGCACTCTCCTAGGTGGGAGCCATTCCATGGCTTTACCAATGCGGCCGCATATGTATAATCAATAAGACGGAGGTAGGAGAGGAAGGCTTCATTGTCTTGATCTGACTTGAAATTTCTCTGGAGTTAATGTATTGACTCTAACTTGTCGATCTCTTTGATTGGCTTTTTGTATGTATATTGTACAAATCTGAGATTTATGTTGCTACTATTTGTCCTATAATTTACTGGATAATGTGTACTTTTCCATTATTCGT
>JAUPMG010020904.1:0-29146 GCA_031762675.1 Pachysandra terminalis | reverse complement strand
GAAAAGAAATATTCCTTCGATGTTGAGGATGTAGATTCTATACTGGATGATCTCCTTAAGGAAAATGTCATAACACTCCCTGAACCGAAGAGGCCTTCCGATGTGGATAAAACCAGTGATCCGAAATTTTGTCGATATCATCGGATGGTAGGTCCAACCATTAAGGACTGTTTTGTCCTTAAAGATTTGATCCAAGGTATGATTGATGGAGGAGACAATGAAATTACTAGACCTCCTCCCAAGGAATCCACTATGACGGAGAAGAACCAGTATATGCTCCTGTACTTCCTCATGGGGCAATACCAGTTAAATTTCACGTTGACAATGATACTACGACTGTTTATGCCTACCCAGATATGCCACGGTGCGAAAACCCAGACATTCCCACACTTTATGAGCTTATGACTGAACCAAATTTAGAATATTGGGATGATTCTTCTGTCACTGAAGATGAAATGCATGATGGTTGGCAAACTTTTGTTAGTAAGAAGTCGAAAAAGCAACTGGCTGTGCCTCCTTTTGATTTGAATTCTAAAAACTCTTCTGGGATGACTTTCCGTGGTCGTAAAGGGTTGAAGAAGAAGAGAAAGTCTTCTAAAAGGAAGACGCAAAAAAAGACTCAAGTCCAGTCAGAAGGTGAATATGAAAAATCTTGAAGGATTCCGTTCACTTTAAAGGAATACATTGAGATTTAGTTATCTGATGATGGATTATTAGAAGAAGAGACCATCCAATGTTGCATGGTGTCCACTCAGAAACATGATCCTTCAGATCTTGAAAATGACCATGATTGAATAATGCTTTGTTCAGGTTGACGTCTCTTACCACCAAGACCATCATCACGTGGTAAGCAATTAATTGAAGGTTTAAATCAAAATTCTATTGGGTAAACAAACAAAGAAGTGCAAACCTTGGCTGAGCAAAAGAGAATCTTACTTGGTGATAATCAAAAATCACAACTTAAGAAATTGCCTTGGGTCTCCATCACCGAACGATATGGATCGTTTCTCGATTTGAAATCAAAGAAAATATGGGGGCATTTTTCCAAGAAAAGCAAGCCATCAAAGATTGTCATTAAGAAGCCAAACGTTGACTTATCTAAAGAAGATTTACAAGAAGAAATCATGCAATGTTCTATGGTCTCTTTTGTAGAAGACAACATCTCAGATACACATATCTTATATATCGATCCTGAGGCTGATGAAATCACTCTCCATTCTGGACAGTGTGTTGGAAAGCTTATAGAAGAGGGACAGTGTGAAAATACCTCAGATAAAGAGTTGCCTACACAATCACTATCAAGTGATTCTAAAGGCAAAAGTGCTGAAAATCCCACAGTCAAAGGAGATGATCACACAGACGATCCTCCAATTAAGGTCATTGCATAACACCGGAATGTGAAGACAACTCAGATGGTCAAATATGATGTCTTAGCACATCTCAAGAGCATTCTAGCCTTACTAAGTGTCTACGATGCTTTAAAGTTTTCTAAAGATCTTAGAAAGGCATTAATACAAGCCTTGATGAATCCTAACTTCTATAAGGAGGAAACTGATCAGTGGAGGTTCAAACAACTTCTTTAAAATATTGTGTCTTATGCATAGCATGCATCACCTTCACTAATGAGGACCTACAACTTGGGTCAACAAACCACAATTGACCCCTATATGTTAAGGGGTATATTGGTGACACATCTCTCAACCGGATACTCCTAGACTATGGTTCAGCCGTAAATATACTCCCTTTGAAAACTCTTTTGACCATAGGGCTTAATCCCCGACAGTTTTCACCCTCAATAATGAAAATACAAGGGTTCAATCAGGTGGGATAGACAGTTCTCAGGACGATTGCATTGAAGATGGAAATAGTAAAGTTATACTCTGATGTCCTTTTCCATGTGATTGATGCTGACACATCATAGAATGCTCTACTTGGGCGTCCTTGGCTTCATACCTATGGGGTGATACCTTCAACACTCCATCAATGTTTCAAGTTTAGCAAGGATGGAGAGGTTATAAAGGTCGCAGGAGACAAAAACCCATTTCAGGGTGAAGAAGTTAATTATGCTAATGCTAAATTCTAAAAGTCAAAGAACTCCATCAATGTTTCAAGTTTAGAAAGGAGGGAGAGGTTATAAAGGTCGCAGGAGACCAAAACCCATTTCATGGTGAAGAAGGTAACTATGCTAATGCTAAATTCTAAAAGTCAAAGAATTTAACTTCTTCATTTTATTCCAAAACTTTAAAATAAGAAGTTAAAGGGGGGAAAGTAGAGAAAAAGGTTGGATCTTTGCAATCCAAAACACCTCGAGTTAAGATAACTCTCTTCCCTAATGAACAAGAGGTACATGAAGACAAAAGCTCAAAATTTGATTCAAAGCCCAATATGACTTTCAAGTATACACCTAAAAGTCAAAGAAAACCTGGGCAAAAAGCTCTGTATCAATTCAAGATACCATGGTAATGCTTACCACAAGTTACACAGGTCCCCTTTGAAGAATTGATCAGTCTATTCCTAATACGCAATTCATTGTGCCAACAACATTCAGAGCTAGAAGAGGAAGAAACAAGCGTGAGGTTATTTGACAAAATGCACCATTTTCTTCGAACTCTCGGAAGGATAACACAAAAAATAGGGTGATTTTGGGAAAATAAGATATCAAAGAGTCAATAGACTTGAATGAAGTCCCAATTATTGAAGCAACTTCCTCTGAATTGCAAGTCTTCATAACCCGAGAGCAGACCATCCTTGGCAATGATCAATATGAAGAAACATCCAATCATGGGGAACCTTAGGTGTTATTCTTTCAAAGACTTGGCCCCCTTTTCAATTCCAAACCCGAAAATAGTGGAAGCATTTTGCCAAGAAGAGCAAGTCATGCAAGGTCATCTTCAGAAGGTCCAAACATAACTAAGAATCTGATGATGTAGAGATGACTGAATAAGTCCACTGCACCTCTATTGAGGAAAAATCCATAAAGGATTCATCCAATCAAGAGGAATCTCTTGACAATGGGATGTGAAGAACCAATTAAACTCCTCAAAGAATTCCAACCTGCACCTTCGAAAATTAAAGATGGAGGCTAGACAACTATAGATGACTTGCATGAAATAAACTTGGGAACTCTTAATGACCCCAAGCATATATTTGTTAGTGCCCTGTTGACTCAAGAAGAATTGGCATAATATGAAAGTCTCCTTAGAGGATATCAAGATGTATTCGCTTGGAGATAGATTGGATCCAGAAATAGCAGTACACAGACTGGCAGTTTTCAATTAAAAACGGCCTATGAAGCAGGCTCAATGACGTTTTTGGCTAGCGTTGGGAGTTCAAATTAAAGCTGAAATTGATAAGTTGATCAGTGATGGCTTCATACGAGAAGTTAAATATCCCAATTGGCTCGCAAACATCATCCCAATGAAAAAGAAGAGTGGACAAGTTCAAATCTGCATAGATTTCAGAGATCTAAATGATGCTTGTCCAAAATATGAGTTTCCTTTGCCAATCACTGAATTATTGGTAGATGCAACAACCAGATTCAGTGCATTGTCCTTTATGGACGGTTTCTCAGGTTACAACCAGATTAAGATGGCACCTGAGGATGACGAACTCACCGCTTTCCGCACACAAAAGGGGATATATTGTTATACGTTATTGTCTTTTGGGTTGAAAAATGCAGGAGCCACTTATAAGAGAGCCATGAAAGTATATTTGATGACATGCTCACAATACTATTGAATGCTATGTCGATGATCTCGTTGTCAAAACCAAGGAAAGAGAGAATCATCTCGACGACCTTAAAAGAGTTTTCAGCAGGCTTCGAAGACATCAACCCTTCAAAATGTGCATTTGAGGTAAGATCAGGAAAATTCCTCAGCTTCGTTATTCGACATAGAGAAATTGAGGTTGATCCCACAAAAATCAAGGCTATTTTTGAAATACCACCTCGTAATTTACATGAGTTACTTGGACTACAAGGGAGGCTCGCATATATAAGGAGGTTTACTTTAATTTATCTAGAAGGTGCAAACCCTTTTCTAGATTGATTAAAAAGGATACATCATTTGTGCGAGATCAAGCTTGTCAAAATGCTTTTGATAGCATAAAACAATATTTATTAAGGTTACCGATCTTAGCAGCTCATGTTAAGGGAAAACCTCTGGTACTATATATTGCAGCATTGGAACATTCCTTAGGAACCTTACTTGCTCAAAACAACGACGATGGAAAAGAAAATACCTTATATTATTTGAGTCGAACTCTAGTGGGGGTAGAACATAATTACTACCCATAGAAAAGAATTGTTTGGCTCTTATCTGTGCTGTTCGGAAGTTGTGACACTATTTATTGGTGCATTTTATCACCCTGATATCAAAAGAGGATCTTTTCAGGTATTTGATGTCCCGGTATCTGGGCGATTGGCAAAATGGTCTCTACTCTTATTTGAGTTTGAGATCCATGTGTCTCAAAAGGTAATAAAAGGGCAAGCGATAGTTGACTTCTTAGCAGCGCATCCAACTCCCATGATTCTGAATATTCAATGTCATTACTAGATGAAGAGGTTTTGTATGTTGAAGCATCTAAACCCTGGGAACTCTATTTTGATAGGGCTTCAAGAAAACGAGGAGCAAGTGCCGGTGTTGTCTTCATTAAACCTTCTGGTGGTTTGATACCGTATTCATTCTCCCACCTTGAGCTTTGCTCAAATAATGTGGCTGAATTTGAAGTATTAACCATTGCTTTGGAGATAACTTACGAGATGAATATCGATAATTTGCGGGTGTATGGTGACTCCCAATTGATCTTTAAGCAACCAAATTGTCAATGTGAAGTAAGAAATGAACATTTAGTCCCTTACCATCAAAGTGCTAAAGATTTCATATCTCAATTCACAAATATCCGAATTGATCATGTATCATGATCAGAAAATAATAAAGTTGATGTCTTGGCTAACTTAGCCACATCATTGACTCTTCCAAAACAAAGAGAATTGCAAATTACTATAGGGGAGCGTCATATCCTTCTAGCAATACAGGAACGCTTAAAGGAAATCACAACTGTGAATATGGTCACAGTCTGTCAAATTGAAGGGGATACTGACTGGTGTCAGACTATTGTTGACTAGCTACAATTTGGGTGGTTGCCAGCTGACCCGGGTCGATGTGAGACGATGATCCCCTCACTTAAAAATTTTAGATCACATATTATATAGGCGATCAAGGTGTCTTTCAATGGAAGAAGCTGCTCATGCTCTTCACAAAGTTCATTCAGGGACATGTGGAACTCACCATGCTAACCCTACACTTGCAGGATGGTTGAAAAGGTTAGGCTACTATTGACCAAGTATGGTTCAAGAGCTATGAATTTTGCCACTAGTTGTAAAGTGTGCCAAATACATGGGGATTTCATACGGCAACTACCTCAACCTCTCCATCCCACAATTTTGTCGTGGCCATTTGAAACATGGAGATTGGATGTTATGGGTCATTTTAAAACCCTGTCTTCAAGGCAACATGCATACATATTGGCTGGGACAGATTACTTCTCAAAATGGACTGAAGTTATGGCAATAAAGGATGTGGGGGCAATAGAGGTTGCAAATTTGATTCGTAATCATATCCTCTATCGGTATGGAGTCCCATCCAAAATCATATCAGATCGTGCTAAATATTTCAAGTGCAAGCCTTTGATCAAAGGTTTTTATTCTTGAGATCTGGGATCAAACCGGTCTTGGCCGATCCCAATCCGGATCACCGATCCGGTATTGGATCTGCTGATCCTGGTCTGATCCAAGTTTTGGATCGGCTGATCTTGGTCTGATCCAATGCCAATTGAAAAAAAAAATTGGATTGGTTGGATCGATCCGTATTGGTATTGGTTGGATTGGTTCGATCCAAAGTCACTTGATACAATAGTTTGTATCATGACTTGGGATCGGACCAGTCCTAGCTGATTCTGATCCAAATCGACCGATCCGATCCGATCCTTGAAACCATGCTTTGATCAAGTAAAGCGAAAATTATAGTTTTCACCATGCCCTATCACCATCTTACAATCCATCATCAAATGGACAAGCAAAATCTTTCAATAAAGTGATTTGTAAAATCCTCAAAAAGATGGTGTCGAAAATCAAAAGAGATTGACATGAACATCTTCTTGAAGCACTATGAGCGTATTGAACCATGGTACGAACATCAACGGATTATACCCCGTACAGTCTTGTGCATAGATCAGAAGCTGTACTCCCTTTAGAAGTGCAAATGCCATTCCTCAGGATCACAATGCAGCTCACTAACCCAGATGAGAATGTCAACATTAGATTGGATGAGCTAGAAGCTTTGGATGAAGAGAGGCTTGCAACACAACAACAACTCGTTATCAAGCACGAGTAGCTAGAGCTTTCAATAAGAAAGTCAAGTTCAGGCCATTCAAAGTCTGAGACTTGGTTCTTACAGTTAAGCGGCCAATAGTCATCACTAGAAGGAGTGGTGAAAACTTGATCCGAAGTGGGAGGGGCCATATGTCATCACCAAAGTCTTTCCTAAAGGAGCTAATGAACTCTCCAATCACAAGGGAAAATGCATATACTCTTGTGTAAATGGAAAGTTTCTCAAGAAGTTCTATCCTTGAAAGACATGTAACCACCAAGTGTCTGCATGTGGTTAAGCTGCTAGGAAAATGTAACCACCAAGTGTCTGCATGTGATTAAATTGATAGGACAATGTAACCACCAAGTGTCTGCATGTGGTTAAACTACTAGGACAATGTAACCACCAAGTATCTGTATGTGGTTAAACTGCTAGGGCAATGTAACCACCAAGTGTCTACATCTGGTTAAACTGATAAGACAATGTAACCACCAAGTGTCTGCATATGGTTAAACTGCTAAGACATGTAACCACCAAAAGCCTGTATGTGGTTAAACTACAACCGTACGAAAAAAAAAGCAAAAGAATAGCCCGCTAGACTAAAAACCTGAAAAGGCAGTCTAGGCAAACTTTAGGGCCAAAAAGAAAAAAAAAACTACGGCCGACTTGATCCCATTTATGGGTACATAGGCAGCCTGATAGAGCAAATACCTTAGGTTTAGCAACAACTAAAAAAATCATATATTGATCAACCAAGTCCGCATGTGGTTAAACTGCCAAGAAATGTAACCACCAAAAGCCCAACAAAAAAAAACCCCGCTAGACTGAAAACTAGAATGGGTGGTCTAGGCAAAAAGTAGGGCAAAAAAAAATTGAACTACGGTCGGCTTGATCCCATTTTGGGTACGTAGGCAACCTGATCTTAGGGTCACAGTTATAAAATATCAATATATTGTATTCAAAAAGACTGTCCAGTGTCAGAATCATTCAAGTCCTTTACGGATCAAAGGTAAATTCAAATCCAAGTCCGTTTGTGACCTTTATCAAAACCCAAAATATGAAGTTTGTTCATCAATGGACCTTGATCATAGCTCCCAAATCATTAAATGATTATCTTCCTAAAAGATCTTCTTTCCGATGGTACAAATTATACTCCTAGTCATACCAATCAATTTGCTCAAATGAGTACTACCTCAAAATTCAAATTGGACTAAAGTCAAAAGCCAAAATTAAGTCCTTAATGGACCCAAACTATGATGACCAAAATTCAAATTCAAATTCCCTCGGAATCTTATCCATACCATACTTCAAACCATTAAATAAAGAAATAGCTCAAAAAAAAAGCACTAAATGCCTAAAATGTTCATATACGTCAAATCCAACACTCACAATCAAGCTCGTGTAGCTCTTGAAGGGGGCACTATTGAAACATGAATTTTCATAATATAAGAGTCGTACGATTCGCCATATTTATTCTCAACCATTCAATTAACCTGGGTGACCAGAAAATAACATCAAATCGTGAGATCACTCGGTGATGGCTTCAAATGACTTGATGGAAATTGACAAGCCAATCATGTTATAGCAATACATGATCTATGTGTGTAGCATATACACACAATCAAATCCAAATCATAACTATTACCCACCTTCCCACTATCTACCCATTTTCTTTACAAACATCTCTCTTTGATTGACATGTGTCAAAGTGGTTATTAAAACCACTTTGACTATTATATAATGGGGAACAAAGAGGATTAAAGAGGATGGATTTTAGGATTAAAAGATAGAAGAGATTCGTACAAAGGAGATTAAAAAAAAGGAGAGATAGAAGCAAATTGAGAAAGACAAGGTAATCTCTTCCTCTCTCTCTCTCTCATGCACACAACACACAGAGACTTCTGACTCATCTCTAAAAAGGGGGAATTGAGTTTTAGACTGAGAAACAAAATGAAAAAGGATTAGTTCTCCGTCCCACAAAATTGGAATCTCATTTCTCTGCGACTTCTCGATCGCCGTCGTTCAAGCCAAGTCTTTACCTCTCCCTTTGCCACCTGTATCGGCATATACAATGGCTATGGCAGCCTAGAATCTCCTCGATTTATCAATGATCACCTCTTCTCTCATCTTCAAAAATTGGCTTCAGAACAAAGGGAATTGTCTGTAGATGATATAAAGAAGTTGTTTGGTACAATTGAAGAGGGATTCTTACAATTGATAAAGCAGTTGTAAGTATTATCTTCAGATGCCCAAGAGTTGGAATTGTAAAGCAATGGTGAGGGCTGTCGTTCAGAAAACCGCAAAGAAAAGGGAGAAGAGATATGAGGAGGGTAAGAAGCCATCTTCACAATGATATCGTCGTGATCGTGATCTATCTTTATCACCCAAGGCTTTGAAAATGGTAGAGTCAAGGAACGCAGCACCATTGATTGTTCATGCACCTTCGCCGACATCTTCTTGATTAATACAAAAGGAGGAGAAGATCATTTTCAACCTTTCCCTTGAATAATTCGACCCACCAAAGGTTACATGCTGAATGCATTAGGAATAAAGAGGATTTCTTATACAGAAACAGCATCTCCAAAAGCCATTGCCATGCATTAAAGCTTTCTGATTATGTAAAAACAGAAAACTCCAGAAAGAAAAGTGAGGGGACAAGAAGATGGGGTTTTGATACTATATTCCTCGTACATATCATTACTATACTCTCCTCCAATAGGGTCGTTGACCAAATAAATAAGGTCCTAGTGGCCGATTGTGATATGGGTTAGACCAGAAGTCTAAGACTTTGATGGTTTAGCCCTTGGTCCTAGTGGCCAAATATGATTCAGATTAGACCAGAAGTCTATGAATTTGATGGTCTAGCCCTTGGTCCTAGTGGCCAAATATGATTCGGGTTAGACCAGAAGTCTAAAACTTTAATGGTCCAGCCCCATGGTCTTAAGGATCTATAATACCCCGGTTTAGACCAGAAGTCTATGACTTTATTAATGTCCAGCCCCATGGTCTTTGAGATCTATAACACACCGGGTTGGACAAGAAGTCTATGACTTTAGCGGTCCAGCCCCATGGTCCTTGAGATAGATAGCACACTAGGTTGGACTAGAAGTCTATGACTTTAATGGTACATCCCCATGCGCTTTGAGATCGATAACACATCGGGTTGGACCAGAAGTCTATGACTTTAATGGTCCAGCCCCATGGTCCTTTAGGCTGATAACACATTGGGCTAAATCAAAATTCTATGACTTTAACGGTCTAGTCCCACGATCCAACGGTCTACATGACTAAGATATCAGATCCAACGGTCTAAATGACCCAGTTATAAGATCCAAATGTCTAAATGACCTAAATTTCAGATCCAACGGTCTAAATGACCCAGATATCAAATCTAACAATATATATGACTCGAATATCAGATCTGATGTTCTAATTATCACGAACCAAATCTAGAGATTTCATTGGAATCCTCAAATCTAGTTTGCAACTTTCACCCCATATCCAGATGGGAGTGGATAAATAATATGTAGTCAAATATTATTTAATTAAGAAGGATATTATATAAGATTAAGTTTAGAAAAGTAGTGTTATAAAAATAAATTCCATCACATAACATCCTTCAAATAGAAACAACGGAAAGTAAAATAAACTAATCTCATGTTTTAAATCAAATATCTATTAACTAACCTATCTAATTAAGTATTGAAATTACATTGATTGAAAAACCTACTACAAGATCTAATAAAATCATCGAATAAAACTCTAATTATTGTTAAAATCATCAAAATATTCTTATTCTCCAACTTGGTCCTCTTGGTTCATGTGTCCATCAACTATAGCTCATGAAATATATTGTGCTCAAAAGTGTCAGCTACACTTAACTCAGTAAGTAAACAAATGAACATGGTTTATAATTTGAAGTAGGGCCAAGGCCACTCTTCAATGGTAATCTGTATAACAATAATAAGTAATTCATGAGATATGAGTCAATATGCAAGTATAACATGTTGAACATATAAGTATGAATAAGATATATAGAAACATCTAATCTGATGCATGTGAGTAATCAGCATGATAAAATAGGCAATGTAATGTGGCTGATTCAATTATTAATGCATGTTGTGCACATAACAAGTAAGATCACCACATGTGACTGAAAACAATCTAATATGCAATATGTATGATGTTATCTGTATAGTATTCGTTTAGTGTATGATTCACACCCGATCTTAATTGTACTATCCAAGGATGCCTCATAATGTTAACCTTCATTCCCCAATACGTGGTTGAAACAGTAGACTATTCTATGTACGCATCATAGTTTCTAGGAGCTTCGACCTAGATGTCACAAGTGCCTCAGTTATTTCTGATCATAGGGACTTAGCCGAACGCCTCACAATGTGAACTTTCCTTTGTGAATCGAATATTAGCCGATCTACTAACAGAATTACACTCTTGTGATTTGAATATTGAGCATCATAAATTTGAACCTTCCCTCACCATTAATTTCTTATGAGTTGGAAATTGGGCCTCACAATGGGAACCTTCCCTCACCATGGAAGTTATTAATATTAAAAGGTCTATTGGGATGATCAGTCCCTCAACTCCAGAAATATATAATGATGCATAAGAAAGTCTCCTCACTTACTGTGATTTCCAGATCACAATAATCTGGTAATATCCTTAAAAATCTAGCAGTATGGATTTACATGCAAAGGTTGTGAACCTATAGACCAAATCCATGGTCTTAAGGGATATGATGTGCAACTAATAGAGTGCACGATAATTAAGCATGAAATTGTTGTGTACTTGTGTAATAAACGTACCTAGCATACTTGACATGTTAAAATCATATAAAATCAATCATATCAAAATATCATATTCTAACTAGTATGAAAAACAGTCCAAACAGGGTATAAGTAATTGAAACATGTATAATCAAGCATAACTAACATCAAAATTGGTCAAATGAAGTAAAAATACACATGCTCACAAAAATACAATTCCAATCAAGTTGGCACTTTTCGGCGCTCCTAGGGGTCGCCGGGTGCTTTCGGCGGGTGCTCGGCCTGTTGGTTTGCGCATCGAGTAGTCGCTAGGGGTTTCTATGTGAAAATATAGGTTTCAGGGTTTTGGTCTCAAAATCTAGGTCGGCGCGTTCTCGGCTCATCGAGAATTTGCTCGACGCCAAAACTAGGGGCTTAAGAATTTGTCTGTGATGCTCGGCGCATCGAGTGGGGTCTCAGCGTGAAAACCAGGCACTCAACGTTCAATAGAGGAGGCTTAGCGCATGCTCGGCTCATCGAGTACTCGCCGAGTGCACTTCAGGGCTGGTTCGGCGCATACTTGGCTTGCCGAACAACAATTTCTGGGCAGTTTTTCCAGAATTCTGATCTAACTAATATTCCAATCAATTTTCTTGCTTAAGTAACCTTCCTTAATATTAAATTCAGAACAAAACCAAATTAAAATACTTAGGAAAACATAAGTAGATATTAAGTGGTTGAATTGCTTTGAAAACTTTGAAAACTAATATGATTTTTGAAAACTTACTTCATACGATTGAAAAACAGACTTGAAACTCTACTTAAGTCATGAAACAAGTTTAATCCGAATACTTAGCTTGATGTTGCTGGGTTGGAGTAGAGAATTCACCTCTGCTCTTCTTCTTAGCTCCAAGAGATTGTGATTTTCGAAACAAGCATGAAGGAGTTAGTTATAGTAATTTAGTAAACTTCATAGTTCTATTAGTATTAGTCTTTGTGTTTTAATCCTGTCCCTTTTTTGGGATGTATTAGATTCTAAGCCATTAGATAGAATTTCCCAGCTCTCCTAGTTCAGCTATGTTTTTATGTTTGAATTTTAGAGTCCTAGAAGGTTTCTAACTCCAATGGAAGTTTCTATTATTGTCTTTTAATCTAAGCCATTGATTTAAGTTAAAAGTTCCTACAAGATCCTAGCCACACAGTATAACTTAAAGAGTTATGATTGCGTGCAAAGCACTTTAGTTTTCTATAATGCAGCCCACCAATCACAAACAATCAAAGTCAAATCTATAACTAATTTACTAAATTTTTTAAATTACCCCTAATCTTTCTCATTATATTAACCCCGATACTTATTTTAATTACAATTTAGTCCAATATTTTGTTTGGGTTATTACACTAAATGAGTTGGATATCAAATCCAACGATCGAAATGACCAAGTTATCAGATCCAACAGTCTAAATGACCCAGATCTCAGATCCAATAGTCTAAATGACCAAGATATCAGATCCAACGGTCTAAATGACCAAGATTTCAGATCCAACGGTCTAAATGATTAAGATATTAGATCCAACAGTCTAAATGACCCAGATATCAGATATGACGGTCTAAATGACCCAAACATCAAATCCAACGGTTTAAAAGACCCGGATATCAGATCCAACAGTCTAATTGACATGGTTATCAGATCCGAAGGTCTAAATGACCCAGATATCAGATCTAATGGTACTAATGATCTGGATATAAAGATCCAACAGTCTAAATGATTCAGATATCAAATCTAACAGTCTTGATGACCTAAAATCATATCCAGATCAAAAGGGACCTTCATGGTCCATTACCTTTAAGAACTACGGTTGGCTTGATCCCATTTCTATTACGCAGGCAACCTGACAAATGAAACCATGCTCAGCCACACCTAAACCAAATCATATCTTGATCCCTACCTTTGAGAACTACGGTTGTCTTGATCCCACTTTGTGTACATAGGAAGTCTGACAAATGAAACTAGGCTCAGCCACACCTAAACCAAATCTTATCTTGATCTACACCTTTGAGAACTGCGGTTGGATTGATCCCACGTCAGGTACTTAGGTAGCGTGAAAAATGAAATCAGGCTCAGCCACACCTAAACCAAATCATATCTTGATCCATACCTTTGATAACTACGGTTAGCTTGATCCCACTTTGGATACATAGGTAGTCAGAAAAATGAAACTAGGCTCAGTCACGCATAAATCAAATCATATCTTGATCCATACCTTTGAGAACTACGGTTGACTTGATCCCACTTCGGGTACGTAGGCAGTTTGACAAATGAAATCAAGCTCAACCACACCTAAACCTAATCATATCTTGATCCATACCTTTGACAATTATGGTTGGCTTGATCCCACTTCGGGTACGTAGGCAGCCTGACAAATGAAACCAGTCTCAGCCACACCTAAACCAAATCATATCTTGATCCATACCTTTAAGAACTACGGTTGGCTTGATCCCACTTCGGGAATGTAGGGAGTTTGACAAATGAAACCAGGCTCAGCCACACCTAAACAAAATCATATCTTGATCCATACCTTCGAGAACTACGGTTGTCGTGATCCCACTTTGGGTACATAGGTAGCCTGACAAATGGAGCCAGGCTCAGCTGCAGCAAAACCAAATCCTATATTTATTCATCGTCTTGAGAACTACGGTTGGCTTGATCCCACTTTGTAATGACCTAAATCCACTAAGAGAATTTTCCTTTTTATTTATAATAATTATTTGAATATTTATCTGCCATGTGTTTATATAGTTTTATGAGTTAATTAGACTTAGGGGAGTTTCTGTAACATAACATTCAGATTGGTGGGCCTTTGTTTTAATAACTATTTATTGGGTTGAGCTTAGTAATTAATAACTTTAGACTCAAAATTCAAACGCACAACCGTGCATGGATGAGTCAATATGACGTGTCTTGAACGTGGTTGACGTGGAGAGCGAATGGGGGTGGGGGGATAGCTCCCTATATCTCTAACCTCCCATACGAGTGTTTCAGTCACAAGGAAGGCTTTTTTTATTGTAAGATTAAGAGAGAAAGTTTGAGAAAGAGATTGAGAGTTTATAAGAGAAAGAAAGGGAGAGGTTTAGACTATTTCTGATCTAGATAACTTAGTAGTGAGAAGGAGAAATAAGAGAACAAGAGGAGAAGTGGAGCAAGAATTCCATTAGTGATTTTGCATCGGAATCAAAGTAAGTAATTTATTCCGTATGATTTCTCATTATGATGCATGTTAGTTTTCAGTTTTAAGAGAAAAAGGTATATTGATCTATGTGATTTGTGATCTTGGAATTTTACTATGTGAAATGCTCTTTTTCCTTCTATGTTTAAATCGTTGGGTTTTCATATTATGAAGTTTGTGTATGATTTACATGAGATTAGAAATGATTTCCCATTAAAATGATAAGTTTAAAATATGTGAAAATATCGCTCGTGACTATCGGTGGGCGTGCCCGTACACCGGCAAGCCTACCAACATGGTGTCAATTACACTGAGAACTTTGTCGGTAGGTGTGCTGGTACACCGGCGAACCCTACCAACAGGGAGTGATTTTCATAGGACTTGATCCATCGGTAGGCATCGGTACACTGGCGAGCCTACCGATAGGGGACTATTTTGGAGAAATCTAAGGGTTTAGATGGTCGGTTTGGTTCGAGGGTTTATGGTGCGATATGTTGGGATCAAAGGGAGGTAAAGGGAAATGGACCCAACTGAGAGAACCAAGTTTGATGCCCATGGTACATGTTGACCTTACTGAACACATTCCTTTGATTGGTCTTCAGCTTAGAATACATATGATGATAGCCAACGGATTGTCAGTGAGTATGGGCGCATGGGTAGTTTCCGAGGGACATTATCATTATTAATCCCTAAGCATTTGGATTATGACGGTACTGGATTGATCGTATAATGCTAGGATGTGAATGACGAAATCCAATGGATTATTCGCGTGTATGGGCACATGGATAGTTTCTGAGGGAGACTATCATTCGGGTGCTATGAATAATAATGCATGCATACTATGTTTTATGTGAAATGTTAAGTGTGCCCGGGAGGTGGAAATAAGAGGTTGCAAGGCCCATGAAATAATTTATGGGACAAAAGTTGGATCCATAAGGTCGGCTGAACCTTGAGTATTGTATGCTCATGAAATCAGTACATGGTGGCCTTCATACCATAGTTAGCGCTCGGAACGAAGAGGGGGCTGCCGGTTGCTCCTGATGACTTTGTCCCGAACTGATGCTTGTTACTAAAGCTGCAATGAGGGACGCCTAACACAACACATTAACATTAGTCATTTCATATCATTGTAACTATATTCCTTGTTTGAGCATACATTAGAGCATTTGCATGGCGTGCATATACCATGCTCATCTCATATTAAAAATAATTATGCCATATACTCCTATATCTATTATGCTATTTATTCGAGTTTTAATCGTGTTATATAATGAGGATTGGTGACGAAATCGTGCTTACTGGGCATTCCAAGCTCACGCAACCTTTGTGTTGCTGGTTGAGGTAGATGTGATGAGATCGTGGACCTATGCTGTCATTTCCGGTTTTTGGAACTTTGATTTATGCTTTATTTATTATGTTAGCTGTAATAAACACTGTTTTTGAGATTACGGCTATGGAATCTGATGTCGTGGATCTTCTGAAGCCAGTTGGTTAGTTTTATTTTATTTGGATTATTGTATTTAAGATTCTGCAACTCTATTGATTAATAAAGTTTGTGTTATTCCATCTCTTATCTTGGTTATGTATGCCAATCCGTGGTCTAGAAATGGATCCCAAAGGTCTCACCTTGAGATCCGTGCTTTCCCGCATAGGAATTTGTGCTATGGGATCTGGGGTGTGATAGATTGGTATCAGAGCACAAGGTTTTAACCGAGTAAGGTTATTAGAAGAGTAGAGGACTTAGGTATCGCGTAAAAATCTGAAGTTAAGGTGGAGGACCATAGCAATCTAAGTTAGGTTTGTGTGTTGGTTGATAACATGATTGATTGCTATACGTGTGAACATTTATGCATGCGAACATTAGGATATGAGGAGTGGGATTAGAGATTTAATAATTTTTTTGGTGTTTGTTGATGGCTGGAAGAAAGGGAAGACCAGCTGCAAGGGAGGCATCATCCTCTAGCACTAGGGATTGCATAGATCCCCGGCTTGTAGGTGTCTACTAGACATTGGGAGACATTGCTGCAATGCGCCGGATTAGATGCGGAGCGTTGAGTAGAGGCAGATGGTGGTGGCACCTATTTCATGGCTGGAAAGGTTCAAGAAATTATCCCCACCTATGTATGAGGGACTGGGTGAGCCGCATTAGGCTTAAGACTGGCTGTTGGATGTCGAGAGGATATTTCGAACGATGGGATGTCCAGACGAGCAACGACTATCACTGGCCACCTTTTTGCTGAAAGGTGAAGCTTTTCACTGGTGGAAAATGGTGGAGAGGAATCTATCCATGTCCATGACTTGGGAAGCATTCAGAGAGTAGTTCCTGGACACCTACTTATCTAGTAGCTATCGTTGGCAGATGGACTTGGATTTTATGTGACTGGAGCAGGGGACTCATGCCGTGGCACAATATAAGGCGAGGTTCGCCAAGATATCTCGATATGCGCCTCATATGGTTATGAATGAAGCGGATAAACCCGCTAAGTTCGAGGAGGGCCTATGGTTAGCAGTACTATCCAGAGTCGTACCCCAGAGGCTTAGGACATACTCAGATGTCGTTAAGTGTGTTCGTCATATGCAGAGATATATGAACAGGGCTGCAGTTCAGAGGGATCAACCGAGGCAGGACAAGGGCGGTCGCTACCAACCATATCAGCAGAGACAGGGCTCAAACAGATGTCAGAGAAATGAGAGTGGTCATACTAGGACTCCGCCTGTTGGTGCAGTTGCTCCTATGACATGGGGTACACAGCAACAGCCTCTGTAGACACATAAACAGCATTATAGTCAGCGCGACTAGAGAGTGTGCTACAACTGCGGGAGACCGGGTCATGTTCAGCGGAACTATAGACTTGCAGCTAGGACCGATGGTAGTATACAGGATCCTCCTAAACCAGTACAGAATGGTAGAGCCAAAGCCATGGCGAGTATGTCATTAGTATCGAGAGACAATCGTGCGTCTAATGCGGTTGTCGAAGGTACACTACACTTATTTTATACCCGAGCACACATACTTTTTGATTTCAGAGCATCACACTCGTTTATTTCTAGTAGTTTCATGATGCTCTTGGGTTTGCAACCTAGTACATTAGAGACTTCATTGAGTGTGGTTAACCCAGTAGTTGGGATAGCTACTCTACACGTGGTATGCCTTGCCTGTGTGGTTAGAGTAGGAGACCTTAACCTAGAAGCCGAGCTGATTTTGCTAGACATGGTTCACTTTGAAATAATGCTCAGCATGGATTGGCTTGCTGCTTATCATGCCAGGGTGAATTTCTTCGAGAAGTCAATAGACCTTGATCTCCTTGGGGGTAGACAACTCAATTTTTCTCGAGACTGAGAAGGATGTGTATCAAACTGATTTCTTCTGTACAGCGGATGGGGAACAACAGTTATCCTTGGAAGATATACCCACAGTCCGAGAGTACAACTTGGTCTTTCAAGAGATTCTGAGTTTGCCATCTAGGAGGGTGATAGACTTTTGTATTGAATTGGTGCCCAATACTTCTTTGATTTTACTTGAGACTTATCTGATGGCTCCGATGGAGTTACGCGAGTTGAAGAAGCAACTAAACGGGTTGGGTTCTCTTGGATTCATCAGACCGAGTACGTCACCGTGGGGTGCACCAGTGTTATTTGTAAAGAAGAAAGACTGATCGCTTCGTCTGCGTGTGGATTATAGGCAGTTGAACTGGGTAACAGTGAAGAACAAATACCCTTTACCTAGGATAGATGATCTATTCGATCAGTTGCGAGGAGCTCAGTACCTCTCTAAGATAGACTTGAGGTCAGGATACCATCAGTTGAGGATCAGAGAGGAGGATATCCACAAGAAGGCCTTTTGCACTCGATATGGACATTACGAGTTCGTAGTGATGCCATTTGGCTTGGCGAATGCGCCAGCGGCATTCATTGATCTGATGCACCGGGTATTCAGATCTTATTTGGATAAATTTTTTGTGATCTTTGTAGATGACATTCTAATCTACTCGAGGTTTAGGGAGCAGCACGACGAGCATCTCAGGATCATGTTACAAACACTATATGAGAACCAATTGTACGCCAAGTTAGAAAGTGTGACTTCCGGAGGGATGAGGTTAAGTGCCTTGGCCATGTGGTTTCCAGGAGTGGTATATCCGTGGATTCATCAAAGGTTGATACAGTTATGGGTTGGGAGCGACCGAAGAATGCACCAGAGATCAGGAGCTTCCTCGATCTGGCAGGTTATTATAGGAAGTTCATAGAGAAATTTTCAACCATAGCAGCACCATTGACTCGACTGATCAGGAAGGAGGTGAAGTTTGACTAGGATGATTAGTGTGAGACTGTGTTCAAAGAGTTAAAGAAGAAGTTGACTTCAGTGCCAGTTTTTGTTATACCAGTCTGCGGCCGGAAGATGGAGGTATATACAGATGCATCCTTACAGGGATTGGGTGCAGTCCTTATGTAGAATGGGAGATTCATAGCTTATGCATCACAATATCTTAAGATTCATGAGCGTAACTACCCTACGCATGATCTTGAGTTGGCCGCTGTGGTCTTTGCCTTGAAGCTATGGCGACATTATCTTTATGAAGAGGAGTTCGAGTTGTTTTCATACCATAAGAGTCTGAAGTACATCGTCACGTAGAAGGACCTCAACATGTGCCAGAGGAGGTGGATTGAATTGTTAAATGACTACATATCGACACTTAACTATCATCCTGGGAAGGCGAATGTTGTAGCTGACTCATTGAGCCGTAGACCATGTGGCGTGCTAACTCAGTTGATGCGCTAGGAGTGGAGTCTATATGGAGCTATAACAGACTTGGGATTGTGATCAGTAGGTCAGCATGGAGGGAGTTATCTGTTCAGTTTGGTTGTTAGGCCCTCTTTGGAACATCATATTGCGGCTAGTCAGAGAACTGATCATGAGCTACAGTTACTAGCAGCAGATGACGGGAAGCCAGATTGGGCAGTACATTCAGACGGACTGATCAGGTACAAGGGTCATCTATGTGCGCCGGGCGATCAACAAATCAGGAGAGAGATTCTGGAGCATCCATACAGTTCACGGTATTCCATTCATCCAAGGAGTATGAAGATGTACCGTGATCTGAAAGTGAACTTCTGGTGGCCTAGAATGAAGAAGAAGATTGCTCTGTTCGTAGCATGGTGCCTCACATGTCAACAGGTAAAGGCCGAGCATCAGAGATCAGCTGGACTATTGCAGCCTTTGCCTATATCTGAGTGGAAGTTAGAGCACATTACTATGGACTTCGTGGTTGGTTTGCCAAAGACTTGTGGTATGTTGGACTCGATTTGGGTGATAGTGGATTGACTCACCAAATCTGCCCATTTCTTGACAGTAAGGACTTCAGCTTTAGCGGAGGAGATTACTAGACATTATGTATGGGAGATAGTGCGACTTCATGGTGTGCCAATCAGCATAGTCTCAGACCATGGTTCACTATTCATGTCTAGGTTCTGGGAGAGTTTACAGAAGGCCATGGGTACACAGTTCGACTTCAGTATGGCCTACCATCCTCAGACAGACGGACTGACCGAGAGAGTGAACCAGGTACTAGAGGACATGTTGCGGGCTTGAGTGATGGACCTTGGTTGTAGTTGAGGAAAACATTTGCCTTTGGTGGAATTCTCTTACAACAATAGCTATCACTCCAGCATTGGCACGGCTTCTTTCGAGGCATTGTCCAGTAGACCATGTCATTCACTAGTTTGTTGGGCAGAAGTCGGTGAGGGCAGTATTCTTGGACCAGAATTCATCTAAAAGACCACTGCTGAGGTAAAGCTAATCAGGGAGAGGCTGAGAATGGATCAAAGTAGACAGAAGAGTTACGCAGACCGGGGGAGGAGAGACCTAGAGTTCGTAGTTGGAGATCATGTGTTCCTGAACGTATCTCCTATGAAGGGTATTATACGCTTTGGCTGTAAAGGTTTCAAGTGCTTGAACGCATCGGACGAGTGGCGTACCGAGTAGCTCTACCTTCATAACTTTTGTCAATACACAATGTATTCCATGCGTCGTTGTTGCGGAAGTATGAGCCCGACCTGTCACAAGTTCTGGATTGGAGTTAGTTGCAGCTACGTAAGGACGTGACAAATGTAAAGCAACCAATGCGATTGTTGGACAGGAAGGAGCAAGTCTTGAGGACCAAGATCATTTATCTGGTGAAGATTCAGTGGAGTCATCACGACGAATATGAAGCTTCGTGGGAGCTAGAATCTGAGATTCGGGAACGCTATGCTCAGTTGTTCACGGATTAAGGTATGTAATTTCGAGGACAAAATTATTTTAAGAGGGGTAGGTTGTAATGACCTAAATCCACTAAGAGATTTTTTCTTTTTATTTATAATAATTATTTTAATATTTATTTGCTATGTGTTTATATACTTTTATGAGTTAATTAGACTTAGGTGAGTTTTTGTAACAAAACATTCAGATTCGTGGGCTTTTGTCTTCATAACAATTTATTGGGGTGAACTTAGTAATTAACAACTTTAGACTCAAAATTCAAATGCACATAATTAATTAATAGGGTAATTAAATTGGAAGAATAAACCCTGTTTTGCCCCTATACTTGTTTTAATTTCAAGTTTGCCCTTAAGACTCTATATATAATGTATAACCAAACACAACCTCATTTTCTCTTTTTCTCTTCTTTCTCTCCTTCTCATCTCTTTTCTCTCTTGTGGAACTCTTGGAGAAGAAGTAAAAGCTTCAATGCCTTCAAATGCAAGTTGGAGCGACCTCGGAATGCGACCCGACAATGCCCAAGTTGAGTTTTCCTTTCATGCAAGTTATTTATTTGTGTTTCAATGTTATGATCATGGGGGAAGATCATGATTGATTGTGTTATTCCTTCCCCTATGAATTTGGTAGTTAGATTACATGTTTTAGGGATCAAATCCCATGCTATTGAGACCCCATATCTTGTAGAAGTCCTATGTGAACCGATTTGTTTGATTTCAGTTTCTAGGGAGTGGGATTTAGGGAGAATGAGAAAATACATGGTTTGGACTGATCCCCTTGACCTAGAAATCCATTTCGAAGCTCCCTTAGGTGATTAGCAAGTCCCATGTGAAATTTCACCCAGAAATACCCCGTCCCGAGCTTTGACGACCCCCTTCGGCGAGCTGAGGAGTCTGCTGAATCTCAGAGCAGATTCCAGCTCATTGGAATTATCGCCGAGACCTAGATCGATGAGCCGAGACTGAATTCGGTGCGCCGAAGTCCCCGCTGAGCCCCAATTTTAGAATTGAACATGAGTCACATTTGGTATATCGAGACTCATTCAGACTAGTTCCTGAAGTGCCAAACCATTTGGCACACTTTTGCCATTTTCGGTGAGCCGAAAGGTTGCCGAGGACCCCGCCGAGTGTCTCCTCTGGTTCGATGTAGGAGATTTAGTTATGGGCAAGCGTAGAATGACCAACCTCATATGTTTGGCATGTTTCCGAAGCAAGTAGACTTACCATGCAAAATATGACCCCCAATCCGAATGTTAGCCTTTCCAAATGGGCCGAGCAATAAGAGATTTTGGGAGACTTGTGTGAGCGACCTCAGAACCTTTGCTTGAGCTCTCAACCCTCATTCTGCACATGTTTGGGCATTAATATTAGTGGTTGTGTTGTGTTACCCTTCATTTTGGACAGAAATGTGATATTTGCCTTACTTCCTTGCATAATTTGTATGTGAAATGTTGTATAAGGACTTCATATATCTCACTTGTATTATTCTAATGTATGATCTATAGCTAGGTGTTTTAAATACGCCTATTGTGTATTGTCGGGTATGTATGTATTCTATTTGGGTTATCTCATGCTTATAATTGGATAATGCTCACTTTGCATTCCCAATTGATTTGATAATTTATGAACTACATAAATGTGGTGTGGAGTACTATGGTGTCTTACAGTGTAGGATGATGGGACTGTGCCCATGTGATTTGCTTGTTTGAATATATGTCTGTGAAACATTGTTTGTTGCATTAACAGATGGACCGGAATACTATGAGTTGCATATGGACTATCTTGCTGTAATAGCTTAGTCTAATACCCCATGTGATACCCTTGGGTTTAGGCTGTCTTACGAGATGACTTTACGTGTAGATCTTTAATTGTCCTATGAGAGAACCAAGTTGTTACGCCCAGGCTGAGAGAAACCCTATGTGGGTATTTCTCTATAAACTTGTGGTACGATGTTTTCCCAAGGATCGGCACATTGGTGCGGCTTGAAAGATGGTGAACCATAATTATACCCTTACGCTGGAATGTGAATATGTATGATTTCCCTGAGAACTTACTCACGTCGGTGAAAACCTCGGATTATCACCCATGATAAAAAAAATAAGTGGGGGGATTGTGCCTGCTTTGTTGAAAACGCATAAAACTATGTTGTACGCATTGAATAATCCTATCCCTTAGCCGTGAATACGAGGATCAAGTCATATTGGTGGGACATCCAGAATATTCATATTGGATCATATGGGAAACTTACTATATTTCACATTTCCATACAACGCCCCTCATCATTTGCATTGCATATTCTTTGTTGATATCATTTTGAGTGTCTATTGTATTACACACTAGATCTAATTACCATATATAATTAGGCATATTGATACTTTGATGTGGACATGCAATTTAAGACCAAGTGAGGTTGGGAGAGAATAATGAAATGTGTGATCTTTGTTGTTTAATATTTCACCACGGTATGCACAGATGTTATCCTTATCACATTATATATATTATTTATTCTTTTATCATAATATTGTGATATGAGTAAATACCTTGTATTGAATGATTACTCATTTTGGCTTCCAGTTTATGTGTGTTGAATTATACCATTCAGGTCGAGGAGCTTGGTCATGAAAATAGAGCCTGGATTGGGTACCGAACCCTGGTAGAATTTTAGTATTGGTCTAGAATTAGACTTTCCCCCTTTTAGACATTATCAGGTTTAAATTTTGTAATTTTAGTTACTTATATCTTACTAGAACTGTTATTGTCTTTTGCTTATGTTTTGACCAATGATATCCACTCCCATAGAAATATGGGGTGGGAGTTGATAATAAATCAAAAATCTTATAAATTGGGATGTTCTGGTTGGTTCGAGACAAAAATGGTATCAAAGACTACGTTCTTTTAAGACTCAAGTAACTATGTTAAGATTTTCATAGGACTTCATGTTAGAACCTTATAGGTTAATCTCCACTTTAGGATATGTAAGGGGTTAAGGGAATTAATTATCTATAGGATATGAGATGGTGAAGAACAATGTTTGCTGTTTGTGCATCCTAACTAGCGACTCGGGATGGATAATTTGGGACAGGAAGTACTAGTGTTTCTTAGAATTCTAAGGCAGAAGCTACTACGATGAAGTTTTTGTTAAGTATACTGGATTGTCATATTATTAAAGCATGTGATAATCTAAGGCTTATGTTGTGCTGATTGAATTAATTTGAAGTACTTAGAACACTAATACTAACTGATTTTCAAATTTTAAGGTCAATGTAGTTGCAAATGGATTGGAATGAGAATTTTGAGAATTTGGTAGGAATTAGATTTATATTTAAATAAAGAGAATAATAATATGTAATAATTTAATCACTTCATTATTATTATTATGTATATAACACTTTATATAATCACACCAAGTTTCTAATTAGATCTAAGTCTGGAGAAGTCATTTTTTATGCTAGATCCGGACTGAGACCCATATCCTGATGAATCTAAGTGTTCGTCTAATCAATCTTTAAATCTTTGTTTTGGATGGTTTGATGTGATATCTTGACTTCTTATATTTGGATAAACATTGTAATTTTAGAATTTTTATTTTTTGCTCTTCTTGGTGACCTCCTCGGTGAATAGCTTCACCTCCTTCCGAGGGCACTCTTTAGATGTTTTAATTGTCTTTCATTTGTAGTGTTTCCCTTTCTGCATGTTTTTGGGTTTTCTTCTTGCAGTGCGTTACACTTTAATTTCTTGCTTTTCGTGTGTGTGCTTATTGGGCAGCTTGTACTGGCGCCTGCCTTTCTAGTGTAATAATGCAATATGTTCCTTCTATCTAATGATCGTTTGATATTGATAAATCTTGTGTTGGTTTACTTTTGTATACTTAGAATTGAGCATGTGCATTTAGTTTCATTCTTTTCTTGCCCTTAGAACTCAACATGTTCTTATTTATTTTGATATTGTTTGTACTTTCACAACTACTATTACCATTTCACCTGGCATTTTTCTATTTACATTCATTCGTCAACTTTTCATTGATTTTTTTGTTCATTATACATCTTCTCAACAACTTATGTGACCACACGCTACGTATTTATATATATATTTCTGTGATTATGTACGTTTCCTTGTTTCAATACACAGATCACTAATATCTACATGTATATGCATCAACCTTTTACGTCATTCTTTTTTCAATGAATATAAGTTTTTCATACTATTATTTTACAACATCTCTTTCCCAAATTGCATCTTCCTACTTTTTGTGCTACTTGTGTCATCATTTATTTTATTTATGTGAATACTATTCATTTTCTTTTCAGTATAACCATTTGTTATTCCATGTTTTCACATGAGGTGTTTATTTTGAAAGTATGCTTCAACATTTCTTTCCACCGTATGTTGATCGAATGTTTTCCCTCTTCGTAATGCTTGTTGACGTTAATGAGTTTCATCTTGTTCCATTTTTATATTACTAGAATTTTGAAACACCTGTTTTGATTTCAAAATTTTCGGTTTTCCAGAATCTTTTCATCTGTGGCTAGGCAAGCGATGTCATTCCACCCTTAGCCATCATACCTCCACCACCTTCTCTTCCTGAGGATTATCCTTAGAGGAACTTAATGATTTCCCTTTAGATACCTTTAGATATTTTCTTTAAGATGTGTTTTGAATATTTTCCTTTTTGAAATCAAAATGTTTTACTTTAGGCGTTTTAACATTTCAGATGTAATGCTTGTGGTATGTTTTAGTTTCCGCCTTGTAGTATAATATACGAGTTTTGATGCTTGCTTGTGTTAATAAAATCTTGCTTAGTTTCACCTTGTGTAGTTAAAAATTTAACGTAGGTTTTTAGTTTCAAATAAAAAGCACTTGATCAATTAAACTACAAACCTAACTTAATAGATCACTTAGATTAATTTCGAGGACGGAATTCTTTTAAGGACGGCAGGATGCAAGAACCTGAATAATGCCTAAAAGTCTTAACTTGAGATCTTTTGGTAATATGGTAATTTGGTTATTTAATTTCACAAATTAATTAGGATTAGAACTCTTAAAATCCTTAATCCTACAAGTCACAATTGAAATTCCTTAAGTCACTAAAACTGATTAGGTCAGACAGATAGACTTAGGATGTAGTGTGGGTCAGATAACTGAACTTACTTGCTAAATAGGAAATAAAAGCAATTAGAAAGATAATAATTGGTTTAGACAACATAGGATATTCATTTGAAGCCCCTATTTATAGTTGCAACATAATTAATTAATAGGATAATTAAATTGGAAGAATAGAACTAGAAACCTTGTTTTGCCCCTGTACATGTCTTAATTACAAGTTTACACTTAAGACTCTATATATAATGTATAACCAAACACAACCACATTTTCTCTCTTTTTCTTCTTTCTCTCCCTCTCATCTCTTTTCTCTCTTGTGGAAATCTTGGAAAAGAAGAAGTAAAAGCTTCATTGTCCTCAAATGCAAGGTGGAGTGACCTCGGAACGCGACCCGGCAACGCCCAAGTTGAGTTTTCCTTCGATGCAAGTTATTTATTTGTGTTTCAATGTTATGATCATGGGGGAAGATCATGATTGATTGTGTTTTTCCTTCCCCATCAATTTAGTAGTTAGATTACATGTTTTAGGGATCAAATCCCATGCTATTGAGACCCCATACCTTGTAGACGTCCTATGTGAACCAATTTGTTTGATTTCAGTTTCTAGGGTTTGGGATTTAGGTAGAATGACAAGATACATGGTTTGGACTGACCCCCTTGACCTAGAAACGCATTTTGAAGATAAACGGTTTGGACCGCATAATTTGTATGTGAACTGTCGTATAAGGATTTCATATGTCTCACTTGTATTATTCTAATGTATGATCTATAGCTTGGTGTTTTAAATACGCCTATTGTGTAGTCTCGAGTATGTATGTATTCTATTTGGGTTATCTCATGCTTATAATTCGATTATGCTCACTTTGCATTCCTAATTGATTCGATAATTTATGAACAACCTAACTGTGGTGTGGAGTACTATGGTGTCTTACTGTGTAGGATCATGGGACTGAGCCCATATGATTTTCTTGTATGAATATATGTCTGTGAAACATTGTTTGTTGCATTAATTAATGGACCTGAATACTATGAGTTGTATATGGACTATCTTGTTGTAATAGCTCAGTCTAATACCCCATGTGATTCCTCTAGGTTTAGGCTGTCATAGGAGATGAATTGACTTGTAGACCTTTAATTGTCCCATGACAGGACCATGTTGTTATGCCC
Organism: Pachysandra terminalis; assembly: GCA_031762675.1. NCBI lineage: Eukaryota > Viridiplantae > Streptophyta > Magnoliopsida > Buxales > Buxaceae > Pachysandra > Pachysandra terminalis. The sequence goes on along the minus strand of JAUPMG010020904.1, from coordinate 2,269 downwards.
AAGCTGAGAGAGAACCCTATGTGGGTATTCCTCTACAGACTTGTGGTACGATGCTTTCCCAAGGATCGGCACATTGGTGCGGCTTGGATGATGGTCAACCATAATTATACCATTCTGTTGGAATGTGAATATTTATGATTTCCCTGAGGACCTACTCACGTCGGTGAAAACCTCGGATTATCACCCGTGATAAAAAATAAGTGAGGGGATTGTGCCTGCTTGGTTGAAAACCCATAAAACTATGCTGTACTCATTGAATAATCCTATCCCTTAGCCGTGAATATGAGGATCAAGTCATATTGGTGGGACATCCAGAATATTCGTATTGGATCCTGTGGGAAACTTACTATATTTCACATTTCCATACAGCGCCCCTCAACATTTGCATTGCATATTCTCTATTGATATCATTTTGAGTGTTTATTGTATTACACACTAGATCTAATTACCATATATAATTAGGCATATGGATACTTTGATGTGGACATGCGATTTAAGACCAAGTGAGGTTGGGAGAGAGTAATGAAATGTGTGATCTTTGTTGTTTAAACTTTCACCACGGTATGCATAGATGTTATCCTTATCACATTATATATATATATATATATATATATATATATATATATTATTTGTTCTTTTCTTATAATATTGGGATATGAATAAATACCTTGTATTGAAGGATTACTCATTCTGGCTTCCAGCTTATGTGTGTTGAATTATGTCTTTCAGGTTGAGGAGCTTGGTCACGAAGAGAGAGCCTGGATTGGATACCGCACTCTGGTAGAATTATAGTATTGGTTTAGGATTAGACTTTCACTCTCTTAGACCTTATCAGGTTTAGATTTTTTTAATTGTAGTTACTTATATCTTAGTAGAATTGTTATTGTCTTTCGCTTATGTTTTGACAATTTTTATCCACTCTTATAGACATATGGGGTGAGAGTTGCGAATAAATCAGAAATCTCAGAAATTGGGATGGTCTGGTTGATTCGTGACAAAATGGTATCAGAGCCTAAGTTCTTCTAGGACTTAAGTAACTGTGTTAGGATTTTCATAGGACTTCAAGTTAGAACCTTATAGGTTAACCTCTAGTTTAGGATATGTAAGAGGTTAAGGGAATTAATTATCTATAGGATGTGAGATGGTGAGGAACAATGTTTACTATTTGTGCGTCCCAACTAGCGACTCCGGATGGATAATTGGGGACAGGTAGTACTATTGTTTCTAAGAATTCTAAGGCAGAAACTACTAGGATGAAGTCTCTGTTAAGTATACTAGATTGTCATATTATTAAAGGATGTGATAATCTAAGGCTTTTGTTGTGTTGATTGAATTAATTTAAAGTACTTAGAACACTAATACTAACTGATTTTCAAATTTTAAGGTCAATGTAGTTGCAAATGCATTGGAATGAGAATTTATTAGGAATTAGATTTGTATTTAAATAAAGAGAATTATAATATCTAATTATTTAATCACTTCATTATTATTGTGTATATAACACTTTATATAATCACACCAAGTTTCTAATTAGATCTAAGTCTGGAGAAGTCACTAATCATTCCAGATCCTGACCGAGACCCATATCATGATGAATCTTAGTGTTCGTCTAATCAATCTTTAAATCTTTTTTTGAATGGTTTGATGTGATATCTTGGCTTCTAATCAATCTTTAATTTTAGAATTTTTATTTTTTGCTCTTCTTGGTGACCTCCTCGGGGACTACCTTAACCTCCTTCTGAGGGCACTCTTTAGATGTTTTAATTGTCTTTCATTTGTAGTGTTTCCCCTTCCACATGTTTTTAGATTTTCTTCTCGCAATGCATTAAACTTTAAATTCTTTCTTATCATGTGTGTGCTTATTGGGTAGCCAGTACTTGTCACGCCCCAAAACCCGGCACGACTTCCCATGTGGAAAGGGTCCAAATTTCGAGGCGCGACCTTCGGGATCCATTTCTGAATCGCGGATCAATACCACAACTAAGTTACAATGAACAAATTAATCATTTATTCAACTCAAAGTAATAGAAACATTACAATAAATAATCCAAAGTACAGAAATAGATGGCACTCAGGTGGCCTTACAACAATTGATCTTTAATATACCAAAACTAACTAATACAATAATCAACAGCAATGACGAACTGCGACTGCATCCTACTAACGATCCATCTTTCTAAACCTGCAACATAAAAATGTTACAGTGAGCTTGGAAAGCCCATATAAGTACAGAGCCCAAATACCAAAACCACGATTAAACCAAAATACG
>JAUPMG010020893.1:0-15154 GCA_031762675.1 Pachysandra terminalis | reverse complement strand
ATTATATTATCACATTATACACACACACACACACACAGATATATATATATATATATAGGTTGATGCACAACTAATATGATAATGGTGTTATACGTAGTATAATTATATATTATAAGTCTTATGGATGTTAAATATGAAATGCTCACACAATCAAAGGTCTATAGCGGAAATTAGCAAGTAATCCAATCATATAAGTTATTCACATAGCATTTGGTTCATTAACATGCCAACATATATATATCAATTCATTAGGTTCTTAAAGAATTCATGCTATTTTAGAGTGTTTAAAGGGTCATTAGGATGTATTGATAATTCAAAGTAGGTTACGTTTATCAAATTAATGGCTTTTAGGTTTCAAAGTAGTAAATTAGAGTCACAGTGGCCAAGGAGCTCAACCGGCAGGGTCCCAGCACACCGGTTGGGTCTGGCCATAGGGTAGGGTAAAAAGTGTGCTCAACCGGCAGGGTAACTGGCACACCGGTTTGAACCAACAGGCTAATTGGCACACCGGTTGGAATCGGCAGGCTAGCCCGAGGGCAGATTCTGGGTTTTAGGTTTGACGTACAGTTGGTATTTTGGTCATAACTTCTTCGATACTTATCAGAATCACCTCAAAATTGTTTTGATGGGTGGCTAACGAGTAGAGGAATAAAAATAAAATAGAAAATAAATTATATAAAATATTATAGTCGGTTATTTAATCAATAGCTCAGATATGCATAAATCTCCAATTTTAGTTCTTCTTTTCGGTCTCTTAACGGATGGTGATGGTTACTCTATCTTTATTGGATCTTTATTTCTGAGTTTTAGTAATATGATCATGGGGAAGGGTATGCATGGAAAAAAGAAGGAATTCCCCATGACATCACATTAGGAAAGAAGTAAATACGCAAGCCACTAAAGGAAAACTCCCCAATTGTTGTAGGGTTCTTCTGCCATTGTTGATTCTTCTTGTGTTCTTCTAGTTTTTTTATCTTCTAATCTTCTTCTGGTTCTTCCTAGGGCTTCCCACGAATTTGAATTGTTCTAATGTCTAATCTCTTTGTATTAATCCTTTTTATAAGTTCTAGGTGTTAGAATTGTATTAGGAATACTAGTCGATGTTTAAGTGCTGGTCTAGAGTCCTAATTCAATTGTAACTTAATCATTAAGTTTTCCTAATTAATTATCACAAAAATTATAATTTAATTAATCTAATTGGGCCTTAGGAATCTCACTTAATCCCAAATCTAATTAATTACTAATCCTAGGTCCCTTTTGATTAAAACTAGATTAATTCATTAACCCAGTTTTCTACTTAAGCTGTAATTCTTCATTTATGACCTTAGTTTATTTACTATAATTTATAATCCTAATTATATCTTATTTTATAAATAACCTTAGGTTAGTTTATTTTAGGTTAGATCCTTTAACAGAATTTCCCTTTTATTTAATTAATCTATTTGCAATTATTTTGGCATGTGTCCATGTGGTTTGTGAATTAATTAAAATTAGGAATGTTATTGTAATTTGACTTAGAGGATTGGGAGTCTAAGAGTGATTAATGAGACTTTGGGGTTAAGTTACTAAGAGGAAATTTAGACCCAAATTCAAACACACAAACTATGTGTTGAATTGGTCATTCAACGTGTCCTTGGACATGTCTTTAGATGAGGTGTTCATGGGAGGGAAGTTAGGGAGACAACTCCCTATAACCCAACCCATTTTCATTCGTTTGATTCACTTACATATCTTGATTTTACTGAGAGTAAGAGAAAAGAGACTGAGAAATAGAGAGAGTGAGAGAGAGAGTCTAAACCTAATCATTCTTGCAGAAGAAAGGAGAAGTAGGAATTACGGAAGAGAATGAAAGAAGTTGCACATTACATGCTAGCTTTCCAACCAATTTTATCTAGAAAGCATTGTAAGTTACCTATCCTGAATGATTCCACTATGTGCCATGAATTGTGTTAGAAATTCTGAAGAATAAAGCATGTTTACCATATGAATTTAGATTTAGTCACTTATTGCATAAATTGTTGTTTTTCAATGTGTAAATGTGCTTGCGTTTCATCCTAAGATGTTAGGATTGATGCATGTGTAATGTACTTGGATTTTCGCTGGAAAATAACTTAAGGAAAGAACCATGAACTACTTGTTTGCGATCGTTGGTAGACTCGTCGGTACACCGACGAGGTTACCGATGGATCCTGAGTATCTATGTTAGAATATGTCGGTGGGCATCGGTACACCGACCATGCCACCGACAGGGAATCCCTGTTACCCTTCGGTAGGTATCAGTACACCGATTTCCCTATCGAAGGTGAGAAAGGAAATTTCATTTGAATTGATCGATAGGATTCGGTACACCGACGGGCCTACCGATGGAAATGAGATTGAGTTCGTTGGTGGGCGTCGGTACACCGACCACGCCACCGATAGGAGACCTCTGTTACCCCTTGGTAGGCGTCGGTACACCAACCGGCCTACCGATAAAAGAATTATGAGACTATCGGTACCCATCGGTACACCGATGAGGGTATCGACAAATTGAGATTTTGAGACATTAGTAGGGTTTGGATAATCAAATTTGTCCGAGATTTTACGAGGTGATTATTGGGACAATGGAAGGTCATGGGCATGTGTTCCATTGACATGTTATGCCTTGATGCCCTTCACTTGAGCAGATTTACTGAACACACACCTTCTATTGGTCTTCAGCTTAGATTATAAATGATGGGCTCTAACGGATTATGTAAGTGTATGGGTGCTTAGGTAGTTTCCGAGGGAGCTTATCAATAATGATTCTGAGTGTCGGATTGTGTAGATCTGAGATTGAGTTGAAATGCTAGGATGTGAATGATGGAATCCAATGGATTATCCGCGTGTATGGGTATGTGGATAGTTTCCAAGAGAGACTATCATTTGGGTCTTACGAGTTAATAGTGCCTTCATTCTATGTTCATGTAGAGTGTTAAGTGTGCCAGGAAGTGGAGAGATAAGGTTGTCTATACCTGCAAGTTGTAAGTCCTACAAAATAAGTTATGGGATCATAGTTGATTCCATGAGGTCGGCTAGACCTTGAGTATTGTAGACTCATGAAATCAGAACATGGTGGCCTTCGTACCAAGGGTTAGCGCCTGAAACGAATAGCGGGGCTGCCGATTGTTCCTGCTGACTTCGGTCCCGAAACCTTTGTGTGTTATAGAAGCTGCAATGAGGGACACTTAGCATTAAACATTAACACTAGGAATTTCATAACATATCATTGTAGTCATTGTTTAAGCACTCATTAGCGCATCTGTTTGACATAGTCTCATCATTACCATGTTGCATTAAAACTATCTTGCCATATGCCTTGAAGCGATTATGATATATATAATGTTGAGTTGAATGGGATCTTGCTTATTGGGCATTCAAGACTCGCATACCTTTCATGTTGCAGGTTGATCTAGCTGTGTGGAGGTCAAGGACCTATTATTTGGAATGAACCATTTACTTGCATTTGTTTATTTTAATTTTGTACGAACCATGTTTGGAACTTGAGTTGAGATGTAATAGGGCTCTTCTGAAGCCGTTTGATAGATTATCCTTATTTTACTTTCATTACCTTGCTTCTGCGACTCTGTGTGATGAATAAATCCATTTTATTTCATCCTTGTCATGGTTATGATATGACAATCCGAGGTCCAGAAATGGATCCCGAAGGTCGCACCTCAAGATCTATGCCATCCCGCGTAGGGATCCGGGTTACGGGATCTGGGGCGTGATAGATTGGTATTATATCCTAGGTTTGTAAACAAAGACAGATTATTAGAATACTATAAAACTTAGGAATCAGGTAGAAATCTGAAGTTAGGCGGAGGAACATAGAAATCTAATTTAGGTTGTGTGTTGATTGATTTTTAAGTATATGAACAGATGTGCGTACGAACATTAGAATATGAGGAATAGAATTAACAACTTAATACCTTCCTGTGGAATTGTAGATGGCTAGAAGGAAGGGAAGACCAGCTACTAGGGGGGCATCGTCCTCTGCTACTCGGGACTGCAAGGAGGCCCAGATTTTAGATATCTACCAGATACTTGGGGACATGGCTGCAATCCAGCGGGACCATATCCATCGGGATGAGACCAAGTGGATGGAGCAGATGCAGAGAGAACAGGCTCGTAGGACCGAGCAGAGACCGGTAGTCGTAGCGTCGACTAACTTGCTAGAGAAATTCAAGAAACTATCGCCACCATCATACGAGTGGCTGGGTGAGCCGAATCTAGCGTAGGACTGGCTGCTAGATGTTGAGCACATATTCCACACGATGGAGTGTCCTAATGGGATGTGACTGCTTCTTGCCACCTTCATGCTCAAGGGTGAAGCTCTGGAGGGACATGGTGAAGAGAAATCTGATCACAGCCCTGACCTGGGCTGAGTTCAGGGAGTAGTTTCTGGAGACCTACTTGTCGAGCAGCTACTGTTGGCAGATGGACATAGATTCATGCGTCTAGAGCAGGGGAATCACTCGGTGGCACAATATGAGGCAATATTTGCTATGATGTCTCGTTATCACCCTCATATCATAGCGAGCGAAGCGGATAAAGCTGTCAAGTTCTATGAGGGTCTGCCGATAGCAATTCGATCCAAAGTGGTACCTCAGATGTTCAGGACTTATGCTGAGGTCCTGAAGTGTGCGCGTCACATCGAGATGGACATGGATCGGGCTGCAAACCAGAGAGATCAGCCGGAGCAGAATAAGGGTGGATGCTTCCAGCCTTATCAGCAGAGACAGGACCCAAAAAAGCGTCAGAGGAATGACAAGACTACCAGTACTCCTCCTACTGATTCAGCTATCACTGTGGCCCGACATGTGCAGCAACACCCGTTGCCATCTCAGTAGCAGCAGTTCAGGTAACGAGATCAGCGAGGTCAGCGTGTCTGCTTCAACTGCGGGAAGCTGGGTCATGTGCAGAGGAACTGTCGGCTTGCGGCAAGGACTGATGGTAAATATGCTCCTCCTCAGCCTGCACAGAGCAGTAGAGCCAATGCCATGGCAAGTACCTCATCTACACTAAGAGATGATCATGCGTCTAGTTGTCGAAGGTACACTACATCTTTTCCATACCCCAGCACATGTGCTTTTCGATTCTGGAGCATCGCACTCTTTTATTTCCAGTAGATTCATGCCATTTTTGGGCCTACAACCTAGTGTGTTAGAGACACCTTTGAATGTGAATAATCCAGTAGGAGGGATAGCTACCTTACACCGGGTATGTCTAGCCGGTGTGGTAAGAGTAGGAGACCTAAACCTAGAGGCCGACTTGATTGTTCTAGATATGGTGGACTTCGACGTCATCTTCGGCATGGACTGGCTTGTTTCCTATCATGCCAGAGTGGATTACTTCTAGAAGACCATAGTCTTTGACCTCCATGGGGAAAGGCGACTTACTTTTCTCGGGATCGAGAAGGATGAGTATCAGACGGATTTCCTAGGTACAGCGGATGTGGGACAGCAACTATCCTTGGAGGATATACCCATAGTCCGAGAGTACAACATGGTATTCCAGGAGATTCCAGGTTTTCTACCTAGGAGAGATAGATTTTTGTATTGAGTTGGTACCAGGAACATCACCTATTTCACTTGTGACCTATCGGATGGCTCCGACAGAGTTACGCGAGCTGAAAGAACAATTAGACGGATTGAGTTCTCTTGGCTTCATCAGGCCGAGTATATCTCCGTGGGGTCACCAATTTTATTTGTGAAGAAGGACGGGTCACTTCGTCTCTGTGTAGACTACAGGCAGTTGAATCAGGTCACAGTGAAGAACAAGTACCCTTTGCCTAGGATAGATGACTTGTTCGACCAGCTGAGAGGAGCACAGTACTTCTCCAAGATAGACCTGAGGTCAGGATACCACCAGCTAAGGATCAGAGATGAGGATGTCCACAAGACAGCCTTTCGCACTCGTTATGGACATTACAAGTTTGTAGTGATGCCATTCGAGTTGACGAATGCGCCGGCAGCTTTCATGGATCTGATGCACCGGGTGTTCAGACCTTACTTAGACCAGTTTGTCGTTATCTTCATAGATGATATTCTAATCTACTCAAGGTCTAGGGAGTAGCATGATGAGCACCTCAGGATAATGTTACAGACGTTGTACGAGCACCAGTTGTACGCCAAGTTTGATAAATGCGACTTTTGGAGGGATAAATTGAAGTTTCTCAGCCATGTGGTTTCTAGGAGTGGCATCTCCATGGATTCGTCAAAGGTGGATGCAGTTCTAGGTTGGGAACAACTGAAGAATGCATCAGAGATCAGGAGCTTCCTTGGTCTGGCGGGTTACTACAGGAAATTCCTTTGACCTGAATGACCAGGAAGGATGTGAAGTACGACTGGGATGATCAGTGTGAGAAGACGTTCGGAGAATTAAAAAAGAGATTGACTTCAGCGCCAATTCTTGTGATACCAGTCAGCGGCCAGAAGATGGAGGTATATACGGACGCATCTCTACAAGGGTTGGGTGCAATCCTTATGCAGAATGGGAGAGTCGTGGCTTACGCATCTCGACAGCTTGAGACTCATGAGCGTAATTACCCTACTCATGATCTAAAGTTGGCCGCAATAGTCTTTTCCTTGAAGCTATGGCAACATTACCTTTATGGAGAAGAGTTCAAATTTTTTTTAGACCACAAAAGTCTGAAGTACATCTTCGCCTATAAGGACCTCAACATGCGCCAGAGGAGGTGGATTGAGTTGTTGAACAACTATATTTCGACTCTCAACTATCATCCTGAGAAGACAAATGTTGTGGTTGATGCATTGAACCGTAGACCTCGTGGAGTGCTATCTCAGTTTTTGCACCAGGAGTGGAGTTTATATCGAACTATAGCGGACTTGAGTGTACAATCAATGGGTTAGCGTGGAGAGAGGTATCTGTTCAGTATGGTTTCCAAATCCTCTTTGGAACTTCTCATTGCTACTGGTTAGAGGAATGATCACGAGCTTCAATTACTAGCAGCCGATGACGAGAAACCAGAGTGGACTATACATGCAGATGGACTGATCAGATACTTGGGTCGTTTATGTGTACCAGAGGATCAACAGCTCAGAAGAGAGATTCTGGAGGAGTCACACAGTTCATGGTAATCCATTCATCCAGGGAGTCCAAAGATGTATCGTGATCTGAGAGTGAACTTCGGGTGGCCTAGGATGAAAAAGGAGATGACTCAGTTTGTAGTGAGGTGCCTCACTTGTCAGCAGGTAAAGGCCGAGCATCAGAAGTCAGCTGGACTATTGCAGCCTCTACCTATAGCTAAGTGGAAGTGGGAGCACATTACTATGGACTTCATTGTGGGTTTGCCTAAGACTCGGGGTAACTCTGGACTCGATTTGGATGATTGTAGACTGACTCACTAAGTCACCCCATTTCTTGACAGTTAGGACTTCAGCCACAGCGGAGGAGATAGCTAGACTTTATGTGCGGGAGATAGTGTGACTTCACAATGTGCCAGTCAGCATAGTTTCAGATCGAAGTTCACTGTTGACGTCAAGGTTCTAGGAGAGTTTATAGAAGGCCATGGGTACTTAGTTAGACTTCAGTACGGCCTAACATCTCCAGACAGATGGGCAGACTAAGAGGGTGAATCAGGTACTGGAGGAGATGTTAAGGGCTTGTGTGATGGACTTTGGCAGTAGTTGGGGAGAACATCTACCTCTGGTGGAATTCTCTTACAATAACAGTTTTCATGTGAGCATTGGCATGGCTCCTTTCGAGGCACTGTATGGGAGGTCGTGTCGTTCACCAGTCTGTTGGGAAGAAGTTGGCGAGAGCAGTATCCTTGGTGAAGCTATGCGGACCGGAGGAGGAGAGACTTGGAGTTCTCAGTCGAAGATCACATGTTCCTGAAGGTGTCTCCAATGAAGTGTGTAATGAGCTTTGGCCGTAAAGGAAATCTTGCACCGAGGTATGTTGGCCCATTCCAAGTACTTGAGCACATCGGACGAGTGACGTACAGAGTAGCTCTACCTACGCAACTTTCGGCAATACCCGATGTATTCCACATGTCGTTGTTCCGGAAGTATGAGCCCGACCCGTCACATGTTCTGGATTGGAGTCAGTTACAACTAGGAAAGGACGTATCATACATAGAGCAACCTATGTGAGTATTGGACCGGAAGGAACAAGTCTTGAGGACCAAGACCATTCCTTTGGTGAAGCTTCGTGGGAGCTGGAATCCGAGATTCGAGAACGCTACCATCAGCTGTTCACAGATCAAGGTATGCAATTACGGGGACGAAATTCTTTTTAAGGGGGTATGTTGTAATGACCTAGATCCTTTAACAGAATTTCCCTTTTATTTAATTAATCTATTTGCAATTATTTTGGCAGGTCTCCATATGGTTTGTGAATTAATTAAACTTAGGAATATTATTGTAATTTGACTTAGAGGATTGGGGATCTAAAAGTGATTAATGAGACTTTGGGTTTAAGTTAGTAAGAGGGAATTTAGACCCAATTTCAAGCACACGAATTGTGCGTTGAATTGGTCATTCAACGTGTCCTTAGATGTGTCTTTAGACGAGGTGTTCATAGGAGGGAAGTTGGGGAGACAATTCCCTATAACCCAACCCATTTTCATTCGTTTGATTCACTTCCATATCTTGATTTTACTGAGAGTAAGAGAAGAGAGATTGAGAAACAGAGAGAGTGAGAGAGAGAGCGAGAGAGAGAGAGTCTAAACCAAGCCATTCTTGCAGAAGAAAGGAGAAGAAGGAATTAAAGAAGAGAAGGAAAGAAGTTGCACAGTACCTGCTAGCTTTCCAACCAATTTTATATAGAAATCATTGTAAGTTACCTATCCTGGTTGATTCCATTATGTGCCATGAATTGTGTTAGAAATTTTGAAGAATAAAGCATGTTTACCCTATGAATTTAGATTTCGTCGCTTATTGCATAAATCGTTGTTTTTCAGTGTAAATGTGCTTGGTTTTCATCCTAAGATGTTAGGATTAATGCATGTGTGATGTACTTGGATTTTCCCTAGAAAACGACTTAAGGAAAGAATGACGAACTACTGGACTGCGATCGTCGATACACCGACGGGTTTACCAATGGATCTTGAGTATCTATGTTAGAATATGTTGATGGGCTTCAATATACCGACCATGCCACCGATAGGGAATCCCTGTTACCCTTCGGCAGGCATCGGTACACCGATCGCCCTACCAAAGGTGAGAAAGGAAATGTTGATTTGAATTGATCGGTAGGCATTGGTACACCGATGGGCCTACCGATGGAAATGAGGTTGAGTTCGTCGGTAGGTGTCGGTACACCGACCATGCCATCGATAGGAGACCTCTGTTACCCCTTGGTAGGTGTCAGTTCACCAACCGGCCTACCACAAAAGAATTATGAGACTACCGGTACCCATCGGTACACTGATGAGGGTACCGACAGATTGAGATTTTGAGACATTAGAAGGGTTTAGATGATTAAATTTTTCCGGGCTTTTACGGGGTGATTATAGGGATCAATGGAAGGTCATGGGAATGTGTTCCATTGACATGTTAGGCCTTGATGCCCTTCACTTGATCTAACTAACTGAACGAACACCCTGTATTGGTCTTCAGCTTAGATTATAAATAATGGGCTCTAACGGATTATCTGAGTGTATGGGTGCTTAGGTAGTTTTCAAGGGATCTTATCATTTATGGATTCTGAGTGTCGGATTGTGTAGATCTGAGATTGAGTTGAAATGCTAGGATATAAATGATGGAATCCAATGGATTATCCGTGTGTATGGGTGCGTGGATAGTTTCCAAGGGAGACTATCATTTGGGTCTTACGAGTTAATATTACATTCATAATCTGTTTATGTAGAGTGTTAAGTGTGCCCGAAAGTTGGAAAGATAAGGTTGTCTATACCTGTAGGTTGTAAGTCCTACAAAATACTTTATGGGATCATAGTTGATTCCATAAGGTCGGCTGGACCTTGAGTATTGAACACTCATGAAATCAGCACATGGTGATCTTCGTACCATGGGTTAGCACCTGGAACGAAGAGAGGGGTTGTCGGTTGTTCTTGGTGACTTCGGTCCCTAAACCTTTGTGTTATGGAAGTTGCAATAAGGGACACTTAGCATTAAACATTAACACTAGACATTTCATAACATGTCATTGTATTCATTGTTTGAGCACTCATTAGCGCATCTATTTGACATACTCTCTTCATAAGCATGTTGCATTAAAACTATCTTGCCATATGCCTTGAAGTGATTATGATATATAATGTTGAGTTGAATGGGATCATGCTTACTGGGCATTCAAGGCTCACGTAACTTTCATGTTGCAGGTTGATCTAGCTGTGTTGAGGTCGAGGACCTATTATTTGGAATGAACCATTTACTTGCATTTGTTTATTTTAATTTTGTACAAACCATGTTTGGAACTTGAGTTGAGATGTAATAAGGCTCTTTTGAAGCCGTTTGATAGATTATCCTTATTTTACTTTCATTACTTTGCTTCCGCAACTTTGTGTGATGAATAATTCTGTTTTGTTTCATCCCTGTCTTGGTTATGATATGACAATCCGCGGTCTAGAAATGGATCCCCAATGTCGCACCTCAAGATCCGTGCCGTCCCGCGTAGGGATCCGGGTTACTGGATCTGGCACATGACATTTATAGGTGTGGAGTGTTAAATTACTAATTTGCCCCTTTCATTAAAGTTATTTTTAGTCTTAAATTTTTATGTCTTTATAGAACCGGTCCTGGTCGATCCCGATACGGATTGGTCCGATCCGTGAAACCATGCAAGACAATCAAGTATCAACTCAAGAAAAAATATAGTAGTTGTTGGTGATAATGCAATTAATATTTTATTAGTTACAGATATTTTATGCTTGTCTAGTCTTTTTTTGTTGTTGTTTTTATTGCAAGAGATTACACAATCTTTAGGAGTACTATAAGGGAGGAGTTGATATTGGGTACATTATTTTATTAATTATTGTTGGAAAATTAGGAGTATCGAAGGTAAAAATTAAATCTGCACCGTTGATCAACAACCTTCAAGGCACGATCGGCTCGCTATCATTTAGAAAAGTTTCTCCCCCTCCGATCTGATCGTGAATGCACTAAGGGGTTAGTAAGAAAATGCCTTCAAGATACAATGAAGCCTCTGATCAAGATTCATTGTGATTCTCGGATGTGCACCGTCCGATCACAACATGACACTCTTTGTATAGAACTGATCATGCCAATCACTTGATTGAAAGCCTTGATGTAGTAGTAATCTCTCTCTCTCTCTCTCTTAATCAAATTTGGACTAAATCGAATCTAGATCTTACTTGCACCATCAAATCTGAACTTAGCTGATTTTGGATGCCTGAATTGAATTATTCTGATTTGGATCTGCAGTCTATTTATAGAATCACAAGTGTCTATTCATCAATAGTTATGTACTTGTTCACCACAAAGATGTGCCTGTTCACCAATAGGCATGAACTTGATCCAAAGGTCTGGATCTAATTTGGAAGGACATGTACCCTTTCACTCATCATCCATCAGGGGCATTCAAGATCCTATGCTCAAGATCTAATCCATGTAAAGGAACTTATTCAGTTGACACCTTTCTGATCGGGTACAACCTTTGAATCCATAAGGTGTGTCCGATCTGAGGTTCAACCCAAACCAAGGATGATCTGAACCCTCAAATCAAATAATCAATCAACCTGGTCCAACCGAGTGGGACAAGAGACTTCACAATTAGAAAAGTATTTCTTAAACAACACAAAAAACTAATCTATTTTGAAAATATCCAACAATCCTCCACCATTTTCAAAAACATTATAGACTATATTAATATATAAAAATAATACAGTAACGATAAATTCATTTTGCAAATTTTGGCATCATCGCAAAAATTCGTACATAGGTGATAAGTGTCTTTTGGACTTAAACTTTCACTTAATGTAGATAGCTCAAAGTTTATTAGGTGCTATGGTGAACAGATCTTGAACTAAGGACCTTAGAGATAAACCGGATACTATCACACATACTCATTTCCTTAGAAAACGGTCATGATTTTCATAAGAAGCGGTCGAACTCCCACACCCATCTAAGTAAATCCACACAGGTGAATACATAGGTGATAAGTGTCTTTTGGACTTGAACCTTCACTTAGTGTAGATAGCTCAACGTTTATTAGGTGTTATGGTGAACAGATCTTGTACCAAGGACCTTAGAGATAAACCGAAGACTATCACACACACTCATTTCCCTAGAAAACGGTCCTAATTTTCATAGGAAGCAGCTTGACTCCCACACCTATCTAGGTAAATCAACACAGGTGAATCTATGAGTCATCTTTAAGGACTTATTAGGATATCTGTATCCAGCCTCTCTCATGTAGATCCCGACACTATTCAATGTCTAGGAATGCGGTAATTTCTAGTGTCCGGCTAAACCATACATTTAACTTGTTTGTACCCATTGAACTTTGTCTATAATTTCAAGACATAAGTTGGATTCCCGTTAAAGATGGTTGTAATGCAAATGACCTTAGCCTTATTCTTTCAACATCATATAGACCAAATCTCTAACAAGACCTTTCTTTTTAAAGGATTGGCTAGGTATGAATTCGAGTCTACACAGTCGACCATAATTACTCCACTTTTGAGTAATTGCCTTACAGTCTGATGTATAAGACTTAAATGTATTGACTTCCTATTGTATGTCTTTTCTTAAGACTTTATACAATAAAACTCTCATTTACTATACTGGAACACTCTAGTTGAGATTTACATTAGCCAGCGTAAACCATTAACTTTATATTAAGGATCTATCGGAGTAGGAGTTGGCTTATGATCAAAATGATCATATCTCCTTATGACTTTTTCAATACAATGTAATTGAGATAAAGTCAGTCCATTCCCTTTTCTTAGGATTATATCAATCTCTCATAGATCTTTCATATCAAAGTTAGAGAGGGAAAAAACAATTTTGTTTTAACCCTTCATACTCCTGATCGTCTTCATAATTTCCAACAATTATTATATATAATAGATATTATTACTATTTTTTTTCTTTTGCTTATACAGGTACACAAATGGATTTTGTACCAGCTTGAAGGACATCAAGAAATAAAGTTTAAAATTTTAGTTTAAACTTTTATACATGTATGTTTTTAGATGTTAGATTTTGAATCCAATATACTTTGGAAACTTACATACTTTTTTGATGTTGTAACATAAATGTTGTATTTATTAGTTGTAAGCTTTTGTATTATTTCACATTATTAATCAAAATATTATTTGTTATTTTTTTTTTAAATTTGTATGTTCATAAATAATATATATTTTAATGAAGATATCCCTTTTTATTGACTAACTTAATTATTTATGTTTTAGAAGTTATTATTTAGTACTTATTAAAAAGTCAATTTATTTCGGTGAAATATCTGAAATTTCGGTCCGAAATTTTGCAAAATTTCAGACCCTTATTTCATTCAATTATTTTAATCATAAATTATTTTCAACTGAAAGTTCGTCGAGATATCCGAAATTTCGAAAATTTCGATTTCGCTTGTGCCTCCAAAATCTTTGAAATTTCCAAAATTTTAAATGATGATCACACATGCGTTTGTACTCGTTAATTCCAATAACATAAAACACGTACATGTAAAATATTGTAATTAAAGTCTGTAGGTGAGCCATTTATATCACGTGGAAAATGATTTTGAGACTGAGATTTGGTACATTACCAGGGGTAAGTGAGTGTGTATGCGAAAAAAGTAGGGTTCTTCAAATTAGAGCTGGCAATTTCTAACCCGACCCGCCAACCCGCCCGCATTTGAGAGGGTTTGGGTTCAACTTTTCAACCCACGAGTCGGTTTCGGGTTAGCCCATCTGACTCGTCGGGTTACTCTATAGATAAAAGTTTCTATACTTTAGTTATTGTATATAAATTAGGTAGCTCATATAAGGGCACATATCATCTACAGCCAAAAGCTACAATAGATCCTACAGCAAGAATTTGATTGGCGATTTTGTGTTAAAAATATAATTGTTCTTACAACAAAATCATTTGAAAATAAAGATGAGCCAATCACATGTATTGCTGTAGGACCTGTTGTAGCTTTTGGCTGTAGACGATATGTAGCCATATATAAGTAAAATGATAATTAGGGTTTTGAGGTTCATTTTCCATTTCTCTAGTCTCTTCCTCCCTCACATTCTTGTACGACAGAGAAGCACTGAGGATTAGGGTTTTGAGATTCATCTTTCAATCCCTTATGTTTACCCTCTCCTCTTCCTTCTTCTAAGATCGACAACAAAGCACGACGTTTCCTAAACCTGCTGTGTGTGTTCTCTTGGTGAGTGCTGCCAAGAAAGCCCTGCATTGGTACCCCTGTGCACAGCTTCTTGTGCACATGTTCTTTATTATGTCGCTGTCTTAGTGCTCTAGGTCTGTTGATTGCTGTTGGGGCCTTGATGCTTGGTGAGGTGCTGGTTTAGTACAATTGATCTAGTGCTTGTCAATGTTGCTTGTTATGCTTGGTGTGTCTATCCACTACTGCTGCTGCCATAGTGGTTTTGTTGTTTCAGATCTGAGATCTGTTGCTGTTGATGTTGGATTTCTCTTTGCTGGGTGCTGCTCATGTGTGATTACAGCTTGTCGAAGTTGATCTTTGGTTGTGGTGCCAATTGTCTCCACGAACCCATATTTGGAGAAATTTAAAATATAAAGGGTAAATTGCACTTACACTCCTTCAGTTATCTGACACTGGCAGATAAACCCCTTATGTTTTCTGAAATGACAATGACACGCCTTCTAGCCAAAATAATTGATAAAAGACAATTTTACCTTTAAACACAAAATGACCTTTACCACTCCACCACCACCACCCTCACTCCACCACCACCACTCCCACACCACTACCACCCTACCACCACCACCACCACCCACACCCCACCACCACCACCACCAAAACCACACCACCGCCACTACCACCGGGCCACTTTCACCACCCCACCACCCCACAACCACCACCACCCCACTACCACTACCACCACCACCACTACCACCATCACCACCACCCCACAACCACCACCACCAACACCACCCCACTACCACCACCCCCAACACCACTACCACCATCACCACCACCAACACACTAACAC
>JAUPMG010020873.1:0-15155 GCA_031762675.1 Pachysandra terminalis | reverse complement strand
GGGAGAGATTGACGGGGAGAGGTGGCAGTGGAGGGTGGAGTTGTTGCTGCAGGAGCAGCAACAGTAGAGAAGGAGAGAGGAGTTGGTGAGAGAGAGAGAGCGAGGAAGAGAGCAAAGGGAGGGGTGAGTAATAGAGAGAGGGTGAGACAGAGAGAGATGGACAGGGAGAGAGTGAAGGGGATAGGTGGCTGTGGAGGGTGGAGAAGGAGAGAGGAGTTGGTGAGAGAGAGTGACAAAGAATCTAGAGGGAGGTGAGAGTGATATAGAGAGGGTGAGACAGAGAGAAATGGAGAGGGAGAGAGTGAAGGAGAGAGGTGGAGGTGGAGGGTGGAGCTGAGAGAGGAGTTGGTGGTGCAGTAAAGAGAGAATGGAGAAGGCAGAGAGACGAAAGAGAGTAGGAGCAACGAAGAAGAATAGAGAGATGCGAAGAAGAAGAAGAAGGAAAAAATAAAAAGAAACGAGAGAAGGGATTTCCGAATTAATGGGTTCGGATTGGTCGCCAGAGGTCAAGGTGCCAGATATTTGGGTGGTTGCCGTCGAAGGTGATTCGCCGCCACTGTTGTCATCGTTGCCGTGGGGTTCCGCCGTTGTCAGAGGGTGAAAGTGGAAGATGGATCTAGGGTTTTGGTTTGTCTCTATTATTAAATAGTGGTAGGTGAAGGGCAAATTTGAAATAAATTTTATTCAATTTTCTGATGACTCAAAATCGCATCAATTAAACGAGAAAACAAAAATTGATCTTTGTAGCCAAAAGTTTTCTTAAGAAAACTATGGGACCCACATTCTTTTATCTTTTTTTCAAGCTAAACGCACAAAAAAAAAAGAAGAAAAATGGACTTTCGTTTTTTCGTTTGACGCACTTTGATGGTAACCATACGCAGCCTTAGAGATGAAGTCCAAGTCATTTGGTCTTACTTCAAGCACGGACATCTCAACTTTTAAGTCTGAATACGGGTTAGCTCAAACGGATCAGTCCAACCGGATCGATCCATTACATAAATCCAACACTCGTTAAACTGGTTAAATCGGTAAGTCTAAGCGCTTTCCAATACTCGGTGTTAAAAGCCCATTGGCTCGGTTATACAACTTGGGTACCGGTTGAACCAGTTAAACCAACCGGGCTGGACTGGGTTTTAAACCATTGGTCAGAACAGCAAAGAATAGACACAGTAGTTGTCTCCCCCGCACTCTTTTGCGAGATTCCTTTCCCAAAGCCTCGTCTTGTTTGAAATCCTTTTCACTGTGGTTTCATAAGCAACAGAAAGCGTCTTCAATGGCGTTTTCTGTCTAAACCCTACAACAACCCTCACCATTTAGCTTCATTTCTTCTCTCTCTCTCTCTAATATGGAAAATCTCAGAGCGACTTACATAGACGACGAAGAGGAAGATGAATGGAGCAACAACAGCCATCTCAACGAAACCCCACCAACCACCGCCCCCACCGCCACCACCGAAGGCGTCTCAATCACGACCTCTCCTACTGAAATCTCTCTCCAAATCAAGATAAAAGAAGAACCAGATGCCTCCGACGAGCTTTCAGAAGACGAACCCTCCGATGATGACAACGATAACGACTACGACGAACTGAATCTCCACCACCAGCAGCAATCAAAGAAACAAGTTGCAATCTCCGACGAGGACGAGGATCCTCCCAAGAAGAAAAAAAAATCCCTATCTTCCTTCATCTCGCAAGCTCCTGAAACAATCCCAGAAGAACCAAATGCACCTGAAACAACCAAGCATACAGCAATAGAAACACCAACAATGGCGGTTTCTAAGAAGCCCAAGAAGAAGAGCAACAATGTTTGGACAAAATCGACGTCTAGGAAGTGGAAGAAGAAGAGCAAACCAAGTGCCCACCAAGCTACTGCTGAAGATACTGTACTTATAACCCCAATTCCTCGGTTCCCTGACCGGAGCGACGACACGACGGACATGAAAATCTGTCTTTCGAAGGTTTACAAGGCGGAGAAAGTCGAGCTTAGCGATGATCGATTGTCTGCGGGGAGCTCGAAAGGGTATCGGATGGTTAGGGCAACAAGAGGAGTAGTGGAGGGCGCGTGGTATTTTGAAATTAAAGTTTCGAAGCTTGGTGAGACGGGGCATACGAGACTCGGGTGGTCGACGGAGAAGGGGGATTTGCAAGCACCAGTGGGGTATGATATGAATAGTTTTGGGTACAGGGATGTGGATGGAAGTAAGGTGCATAAGGCTTTGAGGGAGAAGTATGGGGAAGAGGGGTATGTAGAAGGTGATGTTATTGGTTGCTATATTAATTTGCCCGAGGGAAGTTTGTACACCCCGAAACCACCACATTTGGTTTGGTATAAGGGGCAGAGGTATATGTGCGCCCCGGATGGGAAAGAAGATCCACCTAAAGTAGTACCAGGTGAGTAAGCATTGAGAAATAATTTCCTTTTTCATATTGTTGGATTCATGCATCAACTATGATGAGGTTGCAGGTATTCTATGATTCTGCCATTGCAAAAATCTATGGAATTTCCTTCTCCATTTTTTATCTTTAGTGCTTAGGTAGGATACTGTGAATTGTGATAGCATATGTGGTGCATGTATTGCTGTTTTTAAGTCTTGAAATGTTCTTGGAAGATGTAGGATACGATTCCAACTGATTCTTTGTTGGTTGAAAAGTAATGGTCTTATTTATTTATTTTTGTTGTTGTTGTTGTTGTTGTGTTTTTAATTGTTCTTGGACTCTTTAAAAGTAGAATCTAGAATGTTTAAATTATGATAACTTTTGCTGCTATGGTGGGTTCAGAAGGATGGAGAAAAGAAATTTCATTTTAGTTATTCAATTCTTTGTCTTCCACTTTGTTCCCTCTTGTTTTAACTTAGTTTTATAAATGCTAGTACAGGTGAAAATGAAGGTAGACACGTAATGCGATATAAAAAGACACCTCTTAATTTTGTTAGTTGTTATTAACCTAGTATTGGGGTGGACATAGATCACCTAAATACTAGTTTACCTAAATTTTGTTGGGATTAATATATCTGAATGTATTGGCTTAATTGGTTTTGTGATTTTAGATGTTTGGGTTCAGAAGGATGGAGAAAAGAAATTTCATTTTAGTTATTCAATTCTTTGTCTTCCACTTTGTTCCCTCTTGTTTTAACTTAGTTTTATAAATGCTAGTACAGGTGAAAATGAAGGTAGACACGTAATGCGATATAAAAAGACACCTCTTAATTTTGTTAGTTGTTATTAACCTAGTATTGGGGTGGACATAGATCACCTAAATAGTAGTTTACCTAAATTTTGTTGGGATTAATATATCTGAATGTATTGGCTTAATTGGTTTTGTGATTTTAGATGTTTGTAATACTAACATTCCTTGAGCATTTTATTTTTTGGGGGGCTGTATCCAAACTATCTTTGAAGTCTTGAAAACATAAGTGCAGAAATAGCCTTCCAAGGGCTCATGATATAAATCCTTGCATTACAGTTTATATCCCAGTCATTTGTCATTTATGCCATTACCTTGTTACATAGAGCATTTTTGTCACTGCAAAATTGCCACAACCATTTTTTTTGATAATTAGTTGGTATTTCATGAATCTTAAAAAGCAAAGGTAAATACAAAGATCATAATATATGATAGCAAGCTAGATAACAAGACAGCAAACTAAGGTAATATAAAAGTAGACGAATCTCCTGCTGATTCCTCCTCACTCTGCTATGTTCATCTCCACATTGGGAAGGCCCGAATATAATACCACATTCGTCACGCCCTCTCTAGCCAGCCTATTAGCATCCTCATTTGCTGCACTGGGTATATGTCTATATGAATAGACCAAGCTTTCACCCAAAAACCAAGCCAATCAAACTAAATGAACCAACCTCCAAGGACATGTCTTGGAGGAATCCCCCTCTACCTCCAAAGGACCAAAACCCAGAGATTTAACCTCTTTTAGCCTAGTGATTAACGCCTAAGCTCTGCACAGATGGAGTCACCCTCGCAATGGAACCCGAGAAAACGTGAAAAATCCTCCCCTGGTGGTCTTTAACAACCTTTCTTACTCCCGAGGGTCTTGGAATTCCTTGGGACGACCAATCGAAGTTCATCTTGATAGTTCCCTTGCCTAGGGGTTGCCAAGGTGATGATAAATTTTGTGCCAGAATGTTTCCCAAATCGAGTCCCCATGCATCCTTCTTTCTACATACCAGTATACCACCTCCCATCCCATCTTATCAGATGATCTTTTCTTTGACCTCTGCCTTTCTAAAAAAAGTCCCTTTGACCTCGTTCCATGTAGGGATTCTTTGGTGGCTAATTTGCTTTCTTGGTCATTAGAAGGCTTGGCTTGGACTTATTGTTTAGGCATGATTCCTGACCAGCTGATTTGGAGAGCTACCTTCCCTTTTTAAGTCTTTGAAATAGTTTTCGTTGATCCTTATATGTCTGATACCTGTACTTTTATTCCTGATCCTAGGGGCAAATTTTTAACTAGATCCTTCTTCTACTCTATTCTTAGAGGAGGGAATGCTATTCTTGCCTGCTTCCCACATCAGCTTTGGAAACCTTGAGGACCACCTAAGATTAACACATTAAGTCAGACCATCATCTTGTACAAAATTAACATATTTTACATTCTCCATACATTTGTTCTGTGTGTATGTGAAATGGGATAGATACCATTTGTTCATTTGCTGCATGGTAGATAGCGTGATAGGGTGCCTTCGTTTGGGGTTTGATAGATTTTGTTAGGGAGTGTTAGGTTACTACAAAAGCTAATAGGGATTCCCTAGTCTAGAGTCGAGGGGTTGTTTGGCATACAATTACCTCTTCTTTCCTATCTAATCCATTTGGGGGAGGTTTTTTTGGGTCATGCTAGGGATTGTTGGGTTGCTACGGAGATGATGGAGATTCCTTGGCCTAGGGGAAGGTGTTCATTTGGCATACAAATATCCTTTATTCCTCTGGTCCATTTGGGAGAGAAATCAGTTGATATTTGAGGGCAGGTATCAGGTATGCTAGGATTTAGATGATCATCGATTCACTGATGGGCATGGTCACCTCCCCGTAAAGCAGTGGAGTGCACTCAGAGTTGAGAGTTATGCTTTAGTGTTAGGTTTTAGGAAGGTGTTTCCCTCGACTATACTATTTTGGAAGTAGAAGGGGATTGATCTGCTACTATCCAATGGGATGCATAGTTACATGAGTGCTTATGAAGGACGACAGATTTAATTTGTTTAGCAAGGCTTTTTGCTGATAGGATGATCGGCTAGTTCTAGGTTGGCCTATGAACTAGCTGACAGGTTGGCAAAGGTAGGTGCTTTTGAAAACACACTTTCCAAGGGCATACCTTCGGAGGATATGTTGTATATAGACTGACTTGACTTTTTAAGGTTCTACCACTTTTTTTTTTGATAATGAGGGTTCTACCACTTAGGGAGGACCTTTTTGTGATGGAGATGTTTCTTTATTGTGTGGTTTTTATGGTTTTTTTGTTTATTGCTCTCATATTATGGAGTGCTGTTCATGTACATTTCTTTTTCATTAATCTAATGGAAATTATGTAAATTTTCAAAAAATAAAAAAAAATTATCCCTCCATTATTCTATTTTTATATTAATTTAGTCTCTTATTTGGTCCACTAAATTACATAATCCTCAAATGATATACTCTAAAGGACCTCGTCTTGAATGAATTGTCAATTCGTTCATAATGAAAGTAAAACTGAAAAGGATTCATACCTGATTCCTGATGTAAACTTATTGGTACTGAATACTCATTTATTTCCAAGGTTTTAAATGTCGGCGACATTTGGCGACATGTCACCATTTTGGACCCTGGCGCATGAAATATAAGGGGAAATTGATCTATGTCGATTTTCCCTGATGTCGGCAATATGTCGAGCGACATGGGGAAATACATTCAATTTTTTCCGATTTTTCCCCCATGTCGAGAGACATGGGGGAAAATTTCATTTTTTTTTTTAAACTTTGGTTTCCCAAGGTTTCCCTTTTTTCCCCATGTCGCCGATATGTCACCGACATGTCGATTGAGCCACCTGCCGACATGCTAGGCGACATTGACATTGCGAACCTTGTTTGTTTCACTGCATTTGTTCACATTCGTAGTTAACGCTCTCTTAACACTATCCTTAATGATATCAATGTTTCTAATTGATACTTCTTACTTGCCCTAACTTGCTAGGGTAAATTCCTAGATAATAAAAACCATATGGTCTCTCTCTCTCTCTCTCTCTCTCTCTCTCTCTCTTTCTCTCACTTTCTCTCTTCCTTTTCTAATTTTCTAAGTAAAAAGATAGAGCTTCTATGGTAGAACTTCTTGGCTTAGAGCCAAACCAATTTTTTGATAGTTGAGTTATTTTTGTCATTCTTTACTCCATCACTCTTTCCCTTAATTTTATAGTGTGACTCATAAGCTTAGTTTCACGATAATTAGTACCATGTTGGTCAACTTCTTTGGTCCTATGATCGATCCAAAAAAAAAGAAAAAAAAAAACTCCTTTGGTCTAATGTATAGGTACTACAGTGAATCTCCTCCAAGCATATGATGTTTTTTAGTCTAAAAAGTTCTGTCAAATAATCTAGTCAACAAAAATACATCAATTGTTCTCATCCGTTTCTACCCTTCAGTTAAAAAACCATTCAATCCCAAGGCCTTTCCTCTTTTTTTATCTTGGCTAAAGCTCATTCACTTAAATGTTCCGAATCACACGAATATACTAGTGTTCTCTTGTCTCCTAGTGCTCACATTTTCGCCTAGTTTAGAGCTCTCTCTACCTTTTTTTATTCAATGATTTTTAGAAGTCTTCTCTTCACCTTTCTTTAATCACAATGCATAACATTGAAAAACACTATGAATAAAACTGATTACAATATTAATAACAGAAACAAGGTAACCATCAAACCAGATGAATACCCAAGCCGAATGACAAATAGAGAGAAGTAGCAAATCACTCCACTCGAATATTCACCCAGGCTCATCACCAACCAGAAAACTCTCACTAATACAATCAGCTCCCGCACTCACAGTCCCAAATATCCTCAAAGCTAATATTATGAAAGGAATAAGGAGAACTTAGCCTTTCTAATTAACTGACGAGGACGGAGTTCTTTTCCTTCAAACACTCTACGGTTCCTTTCCTTCCATAAGGTCCAAGCTATCACCACTGGACATAGATCCCAAATGATGCCCCTTCTCAGTTTCCTACTACCCAGCAAGCCCCAAGCTACTACCTAGGACCGAATAGACATTCTCTGGCTGCACCCAAAAAACACCGAAAAAATTCCAGAAATCAGCTCCAAAGAGTACCGGCCCAAGGACAATGAACTAGCAGGTGATCAACAGATTCTTCTTTTTCCTTACAATTACACACCTATTCGGAACGAGCCAACCCATATTAATCAAATGATTTACCGTGAGTATTTTATTAAGAGCAGCAGTCCACATGGAGAAAGCCACTTTAGGTGGAATGAGTGACCGCCAAATCATCTTTTCTGGCCCAAAGACAGCATCCACCCTCCTTAAATGTGCATAGAAGGTGCAAACTGAGGAGTAACCTGATCCATCAAGCTTCCACCTCCTAGTATCCTCTCCCTCCCCCCTTTTCCAATTTCTCGGACAAACAAAAAGAGCAGACATCAAATTCATTTCTCAATCAAGCAACAGTCTTCTTAGATGAATCCTCCAATCGGCCTCCCTTCCTTCCCCCTTTACTACATCCCTCACTCTAACCCTTTTATTGGATACCACTATAAATTCGGGATATGTCTCCATGAGAGCTTGGTTGCCTCACCACACATCCTCCCAAAACCTCACTCTTTCACCCTTCCCTACTACTAAACTGACCTCCTCCTTAAAGCTACCAGCTAACACCCATTATAGCCTTCCAGACCCCACCCCATATGACTCCCCACATGACTTTGACACCCCCTCCCAAAAGAACATCCATACTTATCCACTATCACACGTCTCAGATGCTACCCCTCTCCACTCCAAATCTCCAAAGCCATTTGCCCAACAAAGCCTTTTTGAAGTTCACTAGAGACCTAACCCCCAAGCCCCCTTCCTTTTTAGGTCGGCACACCAAGCTCCAGTCCACTAGATGAAACTTGTGGTTCCCATTTGGCACACCCCGAAGGAATCTTCTTTGTTGATGTTCTAGTCTAGCTGCCACCGAAACATGGATCTTAAGGATGGACATAAAATAGGTGGGAAAGTTGGTCAATGAACTTTTAATAAAGGTTGATCTACAACCTTTGGATAAAAGTTACCCCTTCGACCCATCCAACCTCTTCTCCATGCGTTCAACTAGCGGATTCCAAATCGACTTATTCTTGAACGAGGAGCCGAAAGTGATACCCAAATAGTACATCGGGAAGGAGCCCTTTTTGCACCCCTAAGATACCACAGAGTAGAACAAGATTCTCCACCTCTCCCACCCCAAACATCACACTCCTCCTAACGTTAATATTGAGACCAGACACCGCTTCAAAACGAAGAACACATCTCAACAGCAACAACTGATCTACAGATGCCCCACAAAATAGAAGGGTATCATCAGCAAACTGGAGATGAGTTGGTGCGGAACAACAAGTTGGTTTTCAAATAAAATAAACATAAAAGAATAAAGAGGAAGAAGAAGATAATCTAACAGAATTTTACTGTCAGAACCTTGAACAGATCGAAATCTCACCAATCTGAACAAAGGGTTGATAAAGGAATCTCATCAATACCAGAGAAATAAGAGGAATCACACCTCAAAACACAATGTGTAAAATTCTATTCAATTTTCCGTTATCTGTCTTTACACCAATAATAGACCCTTTATATAGACTTATTCCTAAACCCTAATTATATAAAAAGAGTCATAATTTAATACATATACTTGAAGAGACCTAAAAACATTAAAATACATCAAAAGAAAAACATGAAATATTATCCTATTAAAATTTTATCACGAATTTTCTAGATAATTCTAATTCTAACTGCTTTTCTGGTCAAATTATAATAAAATCCTTTTCCTTCCAAAAAATAATAATAGAATCCTAACCTGAAAAGGACCAAATAATTGGGTTTGCTAGAGAATCCATGGGTATGGCCCAACTAACAAGCATGGGCCTACAATTAATTGAACTGGGCATGCTGAACTTTTTTACATCATTATTTGGGTTTGCAAGAGAATCCATGGGCATGACCCAACTAACAAGTATGGGCCTACAATTAATTGAATTGGGTCTGTTGAATTGTTCAACATAATGAGTTATCTTCAAACCATTCGAACCCACACCAAATCCTTTCAATAAATCTTTTGAAGTCACTCTTTCCACCATTCTACTCAATGCTGTAGTAACTAGAATGACAAGTAGGGGGGAGAGGAGATTCCCTTGCCTAAGCCCCTAGGATGGAGTTATAAAGCTAGAGGCCATCCCATTCACCAATACCGAGATGGATGCTGATGATAAACAAGCTTTAATCCAACCCCTCCACTTGATGCTAAAACCCATCCTCATGACATCTATAAACATATAAAAGAAAGCCCCAAATAACATGGTCATACGCTTTCTCCATATCCAGCTTACATACCAAGCCTTTCCCCCTCTCCCTCAACTTAGGAGTCCAAACGCTTGTTAGCAATTACTACACCATCAAGAATTTGTCACCCCTCCAACAAATGCTGATTGAGATTCAGACACTACTCTAGGTAACACCCTCTCTTCATTCTATTGGCTAGAATCTTGGACAGGATTTTATAAAAACTACCAATCAGACTGATAGGCTGAAAGTCCTTAAGATTATAGCTCCATTCTTCTTTGGAATCAATGAGATGAAAGTCTCACTAACACCATTTCCTAGAACTCCTTTGTTTAGGAACTCCTCTACTGCAAGCATTAGGTCTCTTTTAATAATATCTCATCACCCCTTATAGAAAGCCGACGCAAATCCATTGGGCTTTGACGCTTTTGTCATTTTGAAAATATGATACTTTTTTCTTCACATTCTCATCATGGAAAAGGTCTTCATACATTTCTAAGACGAGGATTTGTTAAACTTGTTATCAAGAAAAAAAGATAAAAAAAAAAAGCTGATTCTCCCGGTTAGGATCAGAGAAAAACATTGTTAAACCAACAGCAGTGATTTAAATTGTGAAAGATTCTCCTTGCTTTGTATTTACAGATTTTTGCTTTTGATATGCAGGAAGCGAGATAAGTTTCTTCAAGAATGGTGTATGCCAAGATGTTGCTTTCAAGGATTTGTATGGTGGTCGTTACTATCCTGCTGCTTCCATGTATACACTCCCAAACCAACCGAACTGCGTGGTCAAGTTTAACTTTGGTCCTGATTTTGAATTTTTCCCTCAGGATTTTGATGGACGTACAATACCCACACCCATGATTGAAGTTCCATACCATGGGTTTGACAACAGAGTTGAAAGTGGTGTATCCACTGAGAAGAAAAATTAACAGCACTGTATCTTGGTCTTTTAACATGTGGATATGACGGCGGTCGGGATGGATCTGCATAGTTAGTGACTAATACTTACATGATTGTTGTTAAGTTATGATTTTTTCGTAGGCGCGGCAATGGTGTAACATGTTGTAACTTTTCTTTGGAAGAACGGCATGATCTAATCGCATTTGAAGCTTATATTTGCATTTTACTCAAAGCTATAACAGTGATATATTTCTTTTGAGAGTTTATTTATTTTTATTTTTTTAACCTTAATCTCTTGATTCTTTTGATAAATTGACGAACTAGCAGGCTGTTTAACTGGTCAGTTCATTTTGTCAATGACTATATGGACATCTTTTCAGTCTTTCCTACCTGTACAGGCTATGTAGGTCAATGTGGATTCGATGTATCTAAAATGAATATTAACCAGCAAGAAGAAGCGGAGGCATACATTTCATTTCATTGCTCTTTTTTTGGTCAACCTCATACACAGAATTTGGGGGATCAATTGATCTGAATTTGATTGTAATTGAGATTTGTATTGGGATTCTCTGTTTTAGAGCAATGTTTTATTGTTGGGGAGTTTGATGTATATACACACACTATGTATAGTAATAATCATTAATATATATATATATATATATAATAGATACTTTTACCGATCAAAAAAACGAAGCAGAGGCATACACATCGATATGCAATCCTATTCTGACTGTTTTACATGTGGCAGCCGACGTGGTGAGACCTATAAACCGTAACTTTTCATCTATATCACCTCTTGTTGTCGCAAGTTTCAACTCAAGGGGCCTCTGCAATGTGGCAGAAGGAGGCCTGTTTTCGGGCCTTAATTCTTTATCAAAAGAATAAAAACATGTCTGGACATGTGATGATGTGCCTATTTGGCTATGCCTTCTCTCCAGATTGTAGAAATCCATGTTATGGTAGGAAATTATACCTATTGAGCCCAAGCAAATCACCTTTTGGAAAATAAAAGGAGATATCAAAATCATCCAACTTTTTTGTGGTTGCAGGTTTTTTGAAGGGGAGCTCAGAACTTGATCACTTCATCCTCATTCTTGATGACTGTTTGAACGTAAACAAATCGGTCCTACTCGAACTTGCTAACTTTTGCATAAAGAAAAACTTGACTAGAAGAAGAAAGTATACAAAACATGTTACTAGTATATAAAAGACTAGAAGCTCATATCATACTGACCTTGTTTGTATTGACCTTTTAATTTCAGGCACTTGAACTGAACTTAAAGTGGAGGAACGTTATTCTCCCTTAGTTGGGAAAGCTCCACACCAAGGTATGGTTGTTGTCGTTTGATTTGAATATCACTTTCCCCACCTTTTTTTCTCTGTTTTCATTAAATTTCATCTTTCATTCTTTAAGCATTCTTAATTGAATTCAAGACAAGATAGTTACAGAACTGGGTTTCAACTTGAAAGTATTGAACAGTATTGCAAGGCTTCTCTAAGTCATTAGCAATGTTTTAAACTTGAAAGATGACTCACATGAAGTCTTGCTGAGTCAAGCAAACCTCTGTACAAGTTAAGCTTGCTGTTCAATCTGAAATTACTTTGAATAAGAATTATTTAAAATAGGTAAAAACATGAAAAGTAGGACAAAATAAGGTAAATGAGAAAAGTTTATCTTGATCATTTGTATACTCGCTAAGTTTTGTTTAGTCTCTGATTGTCCCTCCACTGATCATTTTGAAAGTTAAAGGCATCTGTGGTTGACAGCCTAAAATTCTTCATCATGTTTATGTTATATATTTATTTGAATTTGATCAAATTTGGAATTTTCTCCATTTTCTCTGTAAATAGTAATGGATCTATCATTTGATTAGTATAGACTGTGATAGAAATGTATGAATTAAGTTGGCTAACAACCAGCTAAAACCCAATGCATAAGTACAAGTTGGCAAAACAACAGAGCTCTTGAACCCACCTATTAGTTTTCATAGATCAAAAAGGAGGATTTCCTAGAGAAAATCTAAAAGCAGATGATTGGGATCATTTTATTAGGTTGGTTTTGAACTAGAAATCCTCCAAGTAATGTGTCGCATGTCCTGACATCATGTTTATAGACTAATCAGTACTTTCTACAGGCAACTTAATTCTAATGTTATTTAAGGTATCTCCAAGTAGTTCTTGCATATATATATATATATATATATATATATATATATATATATGTACGTGTGTGTGTGTGCGCGCGCGCACTTTTATCGATCTGAAAAAATAGAGAACTGAAAAAAAGGTTACGAACATTTTCATCATATCCCAACTTGCTATTCATTACTATATGTGAAAGTTGTTCATCTAAACCACTTGATTCCAAGTGGCTTGGTTATTTAGATTTCTCCAATGGTTTTATTTGGGTCATTGGGATAACAGAACATTTACAGTTTCATTCATGACTTCTCACTTTCTCTTTCTCTCCCCACCAACCTCCAACCGCATACCAAATAGCTTAGGCCTTTCATCCTCTTCTGTATTCTCCATATGTACATAAACAGCCAACAGATCATGGAGCTCTTTACATTTCCTTTTCAACCCCATTAACTCGGTGTTCAAAACATCATTCTCCCTTTTGAGCCTCTTATTCTCATCAATGAGGATGCTGTAACCAGATAATGATGATGGGGACGATGATCCTCGATCTTCATCAGAATCTGGTGGTGAAGTTGCAATTTGTGTAACTGGAGCTTTTCTTCGTTGGATTTCGCATAGTAATTCCCTTTCACCCCTTCGGAACATGTCGTTACAGAATTCCCATCTGTTTGTTGCCACTTTCCGGAACCCCTACACACACAAAGACATGAGAACCATGGAGAATTACGTAGAGTACCATGACAGTCCACACCATAATGTTTAAACTCAGTATCGGATCGGGAATCGTCCCGGTCTGATACCGTGTTGGATCGCCGATCCAGTTTTGGATTGGCGGATCCATATATGGTCCAATCTTTTATTTTATTATTATTAATCATAACAATTTTTAGGGGTGTCAGACGATCCATATTGGATCGTCCAATCTGACTCTTCCGAAACCAAGTCAGATCGTCTGGATTGGATGATCTGACTTGGTTTCGGATCGAGTCAGAGAACTTTAGCATATTTCGGGATCAGCTCGGGATCGTGACTCGTCACAAATTGTATTGGCTGATTGAACTCGGGATCGGCCGATACTTACCACTATGGTCTACACAATCTGTAGATAGTTTCCGCATATTATTGCTTTCGTTCGAAAATTTTGATCATCAGATAGTGTTCATATATGGTATTAGAATGTCAAGAATTCTTTATAGTTTACCTACATAGGTATTGAGTTGCCGAACAAAGCTCGAGAAGTTGCAGTGCTTGAAGAAAGTCGGAAGGAGATCTCTTGCAAATTCTGCTGGTTGCCACACCACAAAGGTAGTCCCTGTGGCATTCCATGAAACTATTTCATCAGTTGTTGAATCTTCAACAAGCATGTAGGTTTTCAGTAGGAAAGCTGGAGGAGAGGACTTCCTGACATATTCTAACAGACCCTTTTCACCCTCAAGTTCCATGAACCTTTCTTGAGACATGGTATTATTATCTATAGTAATACTAAAGCTAGTAGGAAGAATTAGGACTGAGAAAAGTGCAAGTCTATTCGGGCTGATGAGAAGAGAAGAAGAGCAGTTATGAATTCCCAGCCCCAACAATAGAAACCCAGTAAAATTCCATAATCCATGAGGAATGCAAGGCCTTGCTTCTCTTCCAAACAATAACTGGTTTAAATCTATATTTCTCTCTCTACCTCTTCTCATATATAATGAGAAACCATTTAATACAGATTATTATATTATGTTATAATAATATATCTTCTAACACACGTGTTTCCCCAAATATCGACCTGATAAAACTTTTTTTAGCCGTTTGATGTAATGAAATACTTCGAGAAATCAATCACTTGGTTACGATTGGGTGTTGGATCATGATGAAAATTTATGCATACTTAGGGTGTGTTTAGTTAGTTGGAAAAGGATAAAAAGGAAAGTAAAAGACCTCTTTCCTTTCCTTTCCATTGTTTCCTTTTTTTTCAAGGGAAAAAGTTTGAGGGTATTTTCATTTAAAATAGAACACTTTTGAAAAAGTACTTTCCAATGAGTCCGCAATTTTCAATGAACCAAACACAGAGATTTTGTTGAAAAGTTAATTTTTCTTTCCTTTATTACACATTCTAGCTAAGCAAACACAACCTTAAGGTGTTCGTACATTTTCTGTTCTAAAAAAAAAAAAATATACTAATATTGTATATGCTTATGCCTCAATCATTTTCCTTCATCCAACTTGTCTATTCCTCTATTTTTCCGTTGAACTTTGTACTTTTCCGAATGACTTTTCTTCCACAGAAGTGGCTTTTTGACTTGGTGAGCTTTTGTAATAATATATAGATTGGAAATGGGATGAAAAGTGACTTGGATGGGATGACGAAAAATGCACGGTACTTGGACATTTTGGATGATTCTCAGTTCTTCTATCAGCTGATCGTTATTGACTTTGATTAACCTACTTTCTATGCTGGTCTATGTTGCTATACGTCTTTACCAACCCCAATTTCGTTTTTCAAATTTGTGCAAGAATGGTTACCGTGATTTGAGGGTGGTACCAAAAGTGTTCTTATGCGTGGCAACGGGCCTTATCGGGCCGGGCCGTGTTGGGTTGGATCC
>JAUPMG010020852.1:0-15157 GCA_031762675.1 Pachysandra terminalis | reverse complement strand
TGAAAAAGCATTGTATGGGGACAGGTCTGACACGTCCTCTGTCACATGACAGAGGACCGTATGGTGATTATTTTTGTGTTCGTATATTACACTTGCAAAAATTTTTAGTCAAAATACTTTTCAGCATTTAATCCCCTAAAGTAGGGGGATTTCGTAATTTTCCCTAGTTTAATTAAGGCACTAAAACAGAGCACTTATGGAGAGAGAGAGATCTTGTACTTTGCCTATACTCGCCATCATGGTTGGAGCCAGGATTCTATTCTAGGGGGCGAGATTTGACAAAAAATCAATTTCAGATTAATAAATTAGTGATATTTTTGACAAAAGAAGACAAAATCATTGCTAGTTTCTACATTATACATACACGCATATATATAAATAATATATATAATCTATTTCGATTTTTTTTTATTCAGTTCGGTTTCGTCGAGGCCTTAACCGTAAACCGAACTAAATTAATTCAGTTTTTTATTTTCTAAACCATAACCAAACCATAATTGGAAAAAAAAAAAAAAAAAGAGTTTTTTGGTTTGATATATTTTGTTTTCAGTTTAGACCGAACCAATTGAAACCCCTAGTTAGGGCTGTCAATGGATTAGATCATGGCCCGAGATCGATTTGAGTCCAATCAGGAAAAGAAAAACAGTAGATTTAATAAGGGATTTCCGATCCGATAAGTTTCGATTCGATCCGACTTTAATCGAATCAAATTCAAATATAGGTTCATTCTATTTGATAATAGTTTGATCCGATTCCATTTATGTGTGTATATAAATACATAAAATATATATTAGAGATATACATATGTATGTAGATATATATAAAATTGGATGACTGCAAATATTAAATATATAATTAGTAATAAGTCATTAATTTAGGGTGCTTTTCAAAAAATAAATATATATCAAATTATATTTCTTTTTTATCTGATTTCTTGGAACTATAAAATAGGTTTATCAAAAAATCCGATAATTGTTAAAATCCGATCCGAAACTAATTAGATTTGATAAGGGTTTTATGATCTGACAATCCGATAAAATGATCCGATTTGATCTGAATTTTAATCAAATAAAATTTGGATATGTTTTGATCCGGTTTAAATCCAATCCGTTGACAGCCTTAACCCTAGTGGCTGAGGATACCAAAGTTTAAAATGAGCGGAGGCAACAAAATGATTCTAGCAGGGGGCAAAAACAAAATTTGATAAGCAAATTTATAATATGTTACAAAATTTAATGCCAACTTCAATTTTTTTTAAACAATTGCAGGGGCAATTGCAACTCTCACCCTTATGTAGCTCCGTCCATACTTGCCATGGATATATCTAAAATAAAACGATACAAAAAAAAAAAAAAAAAAAAAAAAAAAAATAGAATTTGTAGAATGACAATTTAAAATCACATGAGAACAACAGACCCCATCTCATGTTGATCTCATCACACTGGTTGTAAGATTTTGAAGAGTACAAATAATAGCTAACAACTACGGTTGTGAATTCTATTACTCATAATCAAAACAATAGAAATAGATAGATATAGAGAGAGAGAGCATATCGTCAGTGTTATTTATTAAAGGTGAAGGGAGGTATCTGTAATATGTGCAAACCTCAAGAGAGGTTTCTGTAATTTACCCTGTAAAATATTATATTCTTCGTGCTTTTATTTAATCGTGATAAAAACTGTAGTTAATAATCTATTGTTCTGTTTTTGTTGTTGACAAAAACATTTGCTATTGTTCTACATTTTTTTACAATTTCTGTAGTCACCCATTTCCATAAAACAAGTAAAATAAGAATACAACGGTTCCATTTTATAGGAATAGATATATAGAAAATAGTAGCTTATCTTGGGATCTGAGCCACTAATTCATAGTTCTTAGTAATGTAAGTTTGGTCTACGATGTCCAACATTTTTTATTTTGTTGTTGTTTTAGTACTATATAACAAGGATGAGATAGTTTAAAGTGACTTACATTGTGTACGAGAGAAGTGGGTGTCTAACACATTCCCACTTTCATTATTATCTAAGACCAATAGGAGTTAATTTTGATTATTGGCTGATAAAATGTTCACTCTTATAGATAACCATTTGCACCCTAACTCTACAAATGGTGTCAGACATCATTTATCGCACCCTAGACCTAAGGTTTCCAAATTTCCAACCCATTCGTCTAGCTCACGGTCTCACAAACTTAGACTACTATACCTTGATTGATTTGATTTTATTGCCACTTAGGACTAGGGCTGTCACGGAGCCGAGCTAGCTCCGCTCGGGCTTGGGCTCGGCTCACATGAGCCGAGCTTGAGCTCAATATTTATGCTCGCGAGTCGAGCCCGAGCCTAAATAGAGGCTCATTATTTTAACAAGCCTGAGCCGAGTTTAGGTAGGCTTGGCTCAGTTAAAGCTCGGTTTGGTCTTATATATGATATATAAACTTATGTATCATAGTCGAGCCTGAGCCTAAATAGAGGCTCATTATTTTAACAAGCCTGAGCTGAGTTTAGGTAGGCTTGGCTCAGTTAAAGTTCGGTTTGGTCTTATATATATATAATATTAATTATTAAATACAATGTTAATAGCGTGTTTAATAAGTCAACTACTTAATTAATTATAAAATTAAGATTTAGTAAATAGTTAAGTTAAAATTTAAAAAATCCTAATTAATTGACTCTTGGCCTTTTACGAGCCGAGTCAATCTTTTCTCAAGCCGAGCCTGAACCTTGAAAAAAATAGCGAGCCTGAACCCAAAAATATTTACCGAGCCTTGTCCAGATTATACGAGCCCGAACTGAGCTGGGCTAAGCTCGGCTCGGCTCGTTTACAACCCTACTTAGGACTTGGGCATTCACATGGAAGGATTTTACACTATATATATATATGGACAATTTCACGAATGGTCACTTTAGGAGGTGGATCTATCTTTTGAAAGTCATTCAAGTAGACTTGCAGAGTGCTTCTATAGTGGAGTCAAAGTTTATTGTCGTTTTTGATATCTCTTTCATTGCATTTTCCTCTGTTATTGCAAATTTCGTTGGGCATTCGTAAAGGAAATCATTCTTCTAATCAGCTCCTTAAATTCATTTAGGGAACTACTCTAAGAGTTTTAAGGTTTTAGGATCTGGAATGAGTTCTCACATATAAAGAGAGAATGATCTCCCAGAATGAGGATGAGAAAACACCTTTCATCAGAGAACCTCCACCAACCCTATTTTAGATTTTCGAAATGAGTTTTGAGCTTTATAGTGACAAACTTTTAAATAAACTCAGCAGTGGTAAACTTGTAAATTTTATTTTTCAGGTTATTTT
Organism: Pachysandra terminalis; assembly: GCA_031762675.1. Lineage (NCBI taxonomy): Eukaryota > Viridiplantae > Streptophyta > Magnoliopsida > Buxales > Buxaceae > Pachysandra > Pachysandra terminalis. The sequence goes on along the minus strand of JAUPMG010020852.1, from coordinate 11,852 downwards.
AGTGTTATTATCACATTAAAAAAAAATATAAATATGCAAAGCTTATGTTTGGCTATGGGATTATATGAAAATAATCAATAATTAAAAAAAAATTAATAACTTAGGTCAAAACTTATTTTAGTACATGTTAACCAAACATCTATATTAGGTTGGAACTCATTTTATTACATACTAACCAAGCGCATCTAAGAAACCTTCACAATTAGTTCCCATAATGAATTTAGGGAACTAGTTCCTAGAATGAGTTCCTAATCCAAAATGACAATCAAACGAAGCCATAACATATAGCAAGAAAAATGAGTTCTGACCTAAAACAGATGTTTGGTTGACATGCACTAGGAGTTCCGAATCAAATTTTAATTTGTTTTTTTCAGCTATACGAATCTCATAATCCATGCCATAGTGATACATAAGCTTTGGATACTTTTCCTTCTAAGTTCAATAATACCCATTTCAAATCAGTGAATACAATACTAAGATGGCAGATATTTTTTCTTGGTCCGATTTTGGTTTAGTTTGGAACCTGAATTTTAGGTCGGACCTTAGGCGGACTAATGTTACAGAATTGGCAGCATTAAGTCACTCACTTCAGGGCCTTTTCATTGGCCACGACTATCGAGATAAGAGAATATGGAGTCTTGATCCAAGAGGAATTTTCTCTACTAGATCTTTCCTTTCTGTCCTTAGAGTAACCCCCATCCCGCCTTTCCCTTCCGCTCCATTTGGAAACATGTTATCCCTCCAAGGTTAAAGCTTTCACTTGGACTGCAGTTCTCAATAAAATTAACACCCAAGACAATCATCTGCGTAGGAGGAAATACCTATACATATCCTCTCAGGTCTGTGCAGGAAATACCTATACATATCCTCTCAGGTCTGTGCCATGCACTGAAAAAGTGAAGAACCAGTGAACCATTTGTTTATTCATTATAATTTCGTCCTAGAGGTATGGCATAGCCTGATTAAGCTAATCGGAGTTTCCTTCGCTTTTCCAGAGGCATTGCAAGGTTTTTTTTACAGCAGTGGAGATTCCCGAGGTTAGGAAACTGGGTGAAAGTGTTGTATAGGGTAGTAGTCTACACAATCATATGAAACATATGAATTGAGAGGAACAGGAGAACTTTTCATCAGAAGTCTTCTGCTTGTGCAATATTTGAACATGTCAAGATCATAGTTGTATCACGGGTGAGCAATTATACAGAGTTTAGGAACTTCTCCTTTTCAGATGTAATCAGGGATTGGAGGACGATCATATGACTTCATTCTCTCAAGAATACCCATCAGGTAAGCTGACACCATCCCAAGATGGGGTAATTAAGCTTAACTTTGATTTGTCTTCATTAGGGAACCCAAAACTATCTAGGATTGGTGGGTATTCATAAACTATCACGATAACATCCTGCATGCCTTTTCTAAGCCCTAGGGAAAGGAAACACCATTAGAGCCGAGATTCATGCTCTAGTGATGAGACTGAGAAAAGCACAAACTAGGGACTATTGTGATCGTAGTGGATGAGAACTCATAAATGATTCTCTTGGATGGAGCGTATGTCACACTCGTAGCGATGAGAACATTTTATTCATTTGACCTGTTCATGTGTCTAACATAGAGAGTAGGGCTGGCAATTTTTGACCCAACCCACCAACCCACCCAAAATCAATCCAATTAAATGGGTTAGTGTTGACCCATTTATTAATTGGGCTGGGTTTAAGTTGAGAATTTTTCAACCCGTTGGTAAACGGGTCAACCCAAATCCAACCCGCCAACCTGCTATGATCCGTTTAATTTAGTTTTTTTAGGGTATATCCCAACTAAGATATGATAATGGTATCATATATCAATGGGATATAAGACAAGAGTTAAGAGAGTTTTAATTTAAGGGTTGTTTCCTCTCTACAACTTTACCTTCAATCTTTCAACTTTTAAGCCTTCACTCTCCACATCTCACATCTCAAGCTTTCACCTTTCCAATTGTTCTTGTATGGTTTTTTTTTTTAACACAGGTTTATAACTTCTTGGTATGCAATATTGCCTATTGGCTATTTGTTAATTTGGCATATGGCCTAGGCTACTATTTCTTATTAAAATTATTTTAAAGTTTTTTATTCATAGGTATTTTACTATTTTTATATTTGATTGATTAAAAATACATTTTTAATGTTTAATAGATTTTTTACAGTATTTATTAAAAATATAATGTTAAATAGGTGACGTTGATGATTGATAATTTCATTAATTTGAAATTTTATCAATTTAAAATCAAAATTAAATTATTAATAAATTAAAAATTAATCGGGCTATCAAGTTCAACCCGTTTATTGGCAGGTTGGGTTCGGCCTGTTTATAAATGGGTCAAATTGAACCCAACCCGTTTAAGTCATAATCAGTTTATTATCAGCCTAAACCCAACCCGACCCATTGCCACCTCTAATAGAGAGTCACTATTTACTAGCATCCTTTGTACCTTTCTAACCCCACCCCATTCGATTAAAAGTTTTCATTATTCATCAAAAAAAAGAAAGAAAAAATCAATAAATACAACTATGTATTATAATATAAAATTTTTCATATAACTCCAAAAGTGTTTCAAGGGCTTGTCTTGAAAGGAAGAAGAATCAACATAATATTTAAAAGTTTGCCACCATACAACACTTTTCCTATTACCACTACAAATAGCTAAAGGTCATTCCTAAAATGTAAATATTTGATTTAAGAGTGATTCAGTTATGACAAGCTAAATCTAATTCTCAAACAGGGATACATCATGCTTCCCTTAATAAGGAAAGGGACTTTCTATCCATGACAAGTAGTGAAAGTCATTCTGAGAATGAACCCCAAAGGAGCCATAATTTTATGCAAGATACAGAAGACTTAGACCAAACTAAAAAAAAAAAAAAAAACCCTAAAGGGAATGTGATTAGGACTATAAAGGGGTCAGATTCAAGCCGGATCCACCATGATCCAAATCCAAATCAAACTAAATTCAAGGAGATCCAAATCCGATTAAAGATCCGACGGATTTTTCATATAAGTAATTGAATCTGAGTCCAATTATATTTAAGATCCAAATCTTATTATTTATTCAAATTCGATAGTAAAAACGTTTATGAATGAAATAAGTAACAAATTATTTAAAATGCAATACAAATAGATTGTCAAATATGTGAATAATGTAATTTAACTTAAATTAAAAAGATATTCCCAAACAACTAAGAAAGATGACAAAAAGAGAAAAAATGCTACACATATATGTTAATCTAATCAGATTCGGATCTTAATCGGGTCGGATGTACCAATATCCGAATCCAGATACGAATCCAATTATTCAGATCCAAATCCGATCCGATGGACATCAAATCAAATAAAGATCCGATTTAATTGGATAAATTTAAATGAATTCGGGTCGGTATCGGATCTAGATCCGACCCATTGACAGCCGTAAATGGGATCATATGTGCACCCAGAGACAAAATTTACTATCCGCAGCATATCACAGTCAGCCATGTGGCATGGGAATTACATTACAACCCTAAATTAACCTTTTTCAAGTGGCTAAAAAGTGACTCTCACTCCATGTTACATGGCTGACTGGTTCGAAGCACACATTAACTTTTTCTCAGATGGAATATCCCATCAATTGAAAGGTTCATCATTTGTCAAAAATTTGATGCTTACAGTATGTACTCAAAAAAAGTATCTCATAGTAAAAGTATAAAAAAAAAAAACAAATTGTTGGCTGCCCAAGTAAGATCATTAGCAGAACAAATGAGTAATCCATGCTAGTAAAAGGAAAGTTAAAACTCCCAAAATTTTGGGTCCATTGGAAGAAAGGAAGAAAAACTGTAATGCTGTGAATTCATTTAAACACATCAGCAAAAAAAAATGTACTTCACCGTTGCCATCGGTCACACCACTTGATAGCTGTCAGTGATTAGATGAGTTCGCTGGGAGAACTTCGGAGGCGGCCCACCTCTCAGTGGCAAGACATTAAGAACCTGCACAAAAAACGTTACGGCCAGATGGTTTCAGTAACAAAGAGGGTATTATATCAGTGTTTTGGATAGCAAGCATGTAAATTGCACAGAACTTCATTCCATCTTTCCTCATAACAGAAAACAAGCGGCACGATCACATTCTACTACAGAAAAATTAATTTTCTGCTACCTCCAAGGCTCCAACAACTACCAGATCATAGGGCCTCTAAAATATCCCCACTTGAGAAACAACTTGAAAAAATAATTTAGTAGGAAGCCTACTATAAAAGCAATTAACTGTAAATAAAGATAAACAAACCTTGAGGTCACTGAATGTCTTTGCAGCAGTAAACCTGATGGAGATGGGAAAGAAAGCAGACGAATCTGCTGGAGGAACGACAAACTCCATAGATCCACTATCAAAGATTTAATAGGAAAAATTACATAATCATTAGCATTATTAATCAGGTAAAATCTATAGAGCAATTAGTTTGGAAAAGAACACTAATCAAGAAATATATTGAAGAGAAACTACGTCCAGCTGACCTGCGGTTAGAGCTATCAATAAGAAGTATGGACCACTCCAAGATGGAACTTCTTGAGTCATACCTGCAGTAACAAAAGTTGTCTTAAATACCCGGTACCTAAAGTTAACTTGAACTGGGTCACAGAATGAGGTGACTCGTGGAATTAGGAATCCGGTGAGATAGGATTTCCCACATCGCAGCTTATTTGGCAAACCCCACTATAGTCCACATGCTTCCAGTTGACTCCACCTTAGATACCAAGTTCGAGCCCAAAAAACTAGCAATGTGGCAAAAAGCCATCTCCTAAATCTAACACCATCCACTTGTACAGCACATAAATATTAAAACTGTGACAACTACTGTTACACAGGACAAACTTGTTTACAGAAGTATGAGTAGGGCTTATACAAGGTTTAAGTTTTGATTTAGCAAACCATTTTCCATGGGAGCTTGGCAAAATTTCGGCAAAATGTCGGCAACTTAGTGGAAAATTTCATTAATTAGGAAAAAATTTGGGGAAACTATTGGAAAAAATTGGATTTTTGACTTGAAACATTTGTAAACATTTTAAGGCTTTAAATGAGTACAAGACACCTAAAAACCCCCAAAATATAAAATAAAATAAAAATAATAAAATACATACATAGTCATTCACACATATGTAAGCAAGTACAGTTGTGTGCAGTGTAGGGGAAGGTTGCGTGCAGTGTGAGGGAAATATAGAGAAATTATGCTTGAATGATTGAGTTGTAGTGTGAAACTTCATATAGATCCACGTGAGAGGCAATGACACGAAAATAACCCAAAATATGACAAAATGGAATGCGTGTTATATATATTTAGGCCAATATGGCTAAATATCATCAACATAGAAAAGAGGGATACAAAATTGAAATGAAAATAGAAGTCAATAACTCCATTAAACATTAATATATATATCCAGTAGTATCCAACTATCAAAATACAATGATGTATCACATCCACAAATATTTTTACTAATTCTTAATATTTTTTTTTTTTACTTTTTTCTTATTTTTCAAGCTAGAATCCAACTATCCAAATACAAGGATACATGCATCCGCAAATATTTTGACTAATTCTTAATATTGTTTTTTTCTCTTTTACTATTTTTCAAGATAAAAATTGATTATATAGTTAATTAATGGTCAGAAACTTTGATGAGTACTGGACCATTAAACTTTTCTAGCATTTTTTTTAATTTTAAATAATTTTTGATACTTTTATTATTGTTTATGCTAAGAAATGATTATATAGTTAATTAATAGCCAACTACTTGGATGAGTAATGTCCCATTTACCTTTTCTAACATTTTTTTATCTTTCAATAATTTTTGAAAACTTCATCACCATCATCATATGCCTTATCCCATCTAGTTTGGGGTCCGCAATAAGAATCTTGTTACTCCATCTAAATCTGTCAAAAATCATATATTCAGTCAAATTATGAGTATGCAAATCTCCAAGTTCTTTTAGGTCTTATGATCCCCCTCTTAAAACCTTCAATGATTTCTTGTTTGCACCTTCTCACAATTGCTTCCGTAGATCTTCGCTTTATATGCCCAAACCTCTTAACCTACTTTCCTTTATCTTATCTCCTAATTGAGCCACACAGCTAAACAACCTCAAATATGTTCTCTCCTCACCTTATCTTTTCTAGCCTTCCCACAGATCCACCTTAACATTCTCATCTCAGCAACGTTCATTCTATGCATATGTTGCGTCATTGTTTCCTAAAATTTTTATCCATACATCATAGCAGGCCTAATGGCTGTTCATATAACTTTCCTTTTAATTTGAGTGGAACACATCGATCACATAACACTCTAGAAGCATTTCTCCACTGATGCCACCAATTCTAATTTTATGAGCAACACCCTACTGTGGTGAGATGACTGGCACCCACACAGTCCCCTTATTAGTCACACTTCCCCCAGACAGATTCATCAGATTGGTCTAAACCTCCTCTCCACTGTCTCTGTTCTGATTCACCAAGGTGACTGGATCAACCCTTCCCCGCTTGATGCTCTCCTCCCTGGTACCTCTCTTCATAGTTTTAAGATCAACCCTACTTGGGAAAAAGATAAAATCATATGGGATGCCAGTCCAAATGGGGCATTCTCCATTAAGTGCACCAGGCAAGCTTTGAGAGACAAACAACCTAGTGTCTTCTGGTCCAACTTGATATGATTTTCTGATAATATTCCAAGGTATGCTTTCATATCTTGGCTAGCTATCCAAGAGCGCCTTCTTAATAAAGATAAGCTTGTCAAAATGGGCAGCCTATCCATGGCTGTGTGTCCTGTGTCGTCAATGGGAGGAAACCCACTACCATTTATTCTTTGAATTCCAATTCTCTAAGGCAGTATGGAGCTTTGTCTTGGCAAAAAACAATATTTTGAGACCCATCCTCCCTTGGGAACTTGAAATTAGCTGGTGCTCTTACTACTTTACTGGGAAATGTCTTACCAAAAGAATCAAAAGGATTGCCTTCAGCTCTACTGTGGATCACATTTGGCAGGAAAGAAATAAGAGGATCTTCAAAGGTGAGTCAAATTCTTCTGGTGCTATCGCCTCCACAATTCAGAGGAACATTGTTATGAAACTTCAAGCTCTCCCATTGCATGATAAGAACCATGTTCTCCTTCCTTTGTTCACAAGCTGGGGAGTTTAACCCACCTGCTGTGGGTTTTGCTGCATCTTGTTGGTGCAGTTTCTGATGCTACTGTTATACATTGCTGCTACTGCACTATTACCCTTTGGTGCTTTATGTTTGTCTCTCCTCTTGCTCGTTGTGAACCTGAATCATGGCATCCCTCCTCTATGCACAATCTGGGGTGTTTAACTCACCTGCTGTGGGCACTGCTGTATCTTGTTGGTGCAGCTTCTGGGTGCTTCCGATATTCACTGTTGCTACTGCACTTTATCCCTTAGGGGCACACTATTTGCAAGCTTGGACTGTAATCTATGTTTTCTGCAATTTGTTTCTTTTGTACCATGTAGAGGACACCCTCTTGATGGTGTGCTAGTATCCTCACGTAAATCTTTTTTTTACTTTATATTCAAAGGAAACTTACCTTCCAAAAATATTTCTCTCTTTATGGATAATTAATCCTAAATAACAAAATTGATTGCTTTTAGGAATCACTTGATTTTCAATCCTTACTGTTGCTTCACCTCTACTATTGTCTAAACTAAAGTTACATTCCACGTACTTGATCTTTGTTCAACTTATTCCAAAACCTTTTAATTCCAAGGTCTCCCTCCATAAATCTAATTTTTCATTTACTCCCTCTCTAGTTTGGTCTACTAAAACTACATATCTGCAGAAAGCATACACCAAGGCACCTCTTTTTGAATATGAGTAGTTAATTCATCCATAATTAAAGCAAAAAGATATAGACTCATAGCTTGATGTAAACCTATCTTTACTAGGAACTCATTTGTCCCGCTGCCTATAGCTCTCACCCTAGTTACCGCTCTCTCATATATGTCTTGAATAACCTCGATGTATCTGATTGGTACCATTTTCCTGCTCAAAAACCCACAAAATTAAATCTCTAGGGACTCTATCATATGCTTTCTCTAGATCAATAAAAACATTTGAAGATCTCTCTTCTCTTGTAAATTTATCCATTACTTGTCTAAGTAAAAAAAGATAGCCTCAATGATAGACCTCCCTGGCATAAAGCCAAATTGGTTTTCTGACACCTGGGTTATTCTTCTTAACCTTACTCCATTACCCTTTCCCATAATTTCATGGTATGACTCATAAGCTTAATTCCACAATACTTGGTACAATTCTGAACTTCTCCTTTATTCCTATATATAGGTAGTATCATGCTCTTCCTCCAAGTATTTGGCATTTTTCTAGTCCCATCAAATAGTTTGGAAACCCAGAATATACAGATATCTTCTATGCATTGGATCTAAAGCCTCTCCTATTTTTATATTGACTAATGCTCCCTTCACTTATGAGACTGTCATTCTACAAATATAGCATTGTTCACTTGCCTTTCCAATAACCACATTTTCACCTACCACACACCTATATGTATCTTCACCATTTAATAATTTTTTAAAGAATTCTCACCACTTTCTTTAATCTCCTCATTCTTTACTAAGACTCTCAAATCCTCACCCTTAATACACCTAACGTAATCTAAATCTCTTGTCTTCCTCTCTCTCGGTCTTGAAAGTTTATATATGTATTTCTCACCTCTTTTGTACCTAGCTTATTATATAAGTTATCATATACCAGCTTTTTAGCTTCACTTATTATCTTTTAAGTTTCTTTTTTAACATTTTTATACTAATCTAAGTTTTCTTGGTATTTAATTCTTTGCTAAGTTCTAAAATAAAACCTTTTTTCTTTAATAATTTTTTGAACATTATCATTCCACCACCAAGTCTCCTTTTAGGAATGAACTTTACCTCTAGATTCTTCAAAGACCTCTTTCCCTATTCTTTTAATGCAATTGGTCATTTCATCCCACGTCTATTGTTTCTAGAACCCATGTTCCCTCTTTCCTTAATTTATTTTTAAAAATTTCCACCATTTTATTTTTGGATCATTTTCAATGTGTTTTCTTTTCCTCCAACTCCTAATACAAACATCCATCACCATCAACCTATGTTGTAAAACAAGATTTTCTTCTGCAATGACTTTGCAAACTCTCTTTTGGAAGAAAGTATTTGCTAATGCAAGATCATAAGCTACTGTGAACTCAAGAATTGCCTCCCACATCTCATTCCTTGGTCCAAACCCCCATCCCTCATGTATTTTATCATATCCCTCGCTCTCCTCCCCAACATGACCATTTAGATCCCTGTTTATAAATTCTCTCCTTATTAAGGATATTTTGAATTAAACCATCCATTTCCTCCCAAAATTATTTTTTAATGTTTCTTCTAATCTTACTCGAGGTGCATAGACACTAATGATGTTAATAATTTTATAATTAATTAATTGCCAATTATTGGAATATGTAAGTGGCCAAATTAATTAACTTTTCATTATTGAATTTTTTAGGCTAAATTACATAAACTTCCCTTGAGGTATTCTTTAGTTACAGAGATCTCCCTTCACCTTTCTGAAATAACATTGTCCTCCCTACAGGTTGGAAGGTAGGCCACTCACCTCCTTTCCGTTAAGTTACCGTCAAGTTGAATGATGAAAGTGCTGACATCAGCACATATTTACACCCTATTGAACAATATTATCCCTCTATGAGTTTTATGGTAGTTAAAAGAAAATGAGAGTATTTAGGTAAAACAATAATAAAACGTTACTTTTACTAACAGATGCCTTCTAATAAGGAGGAAGTTATTCAGAAAGGTGAAGGCAGGACTCTACAATTAGCGCATACCTCAAGGGAGGTTTCCGTAATTTACCCAATTTTCTAATTAGGTTTATATTCTTTATTCACAATAAAATTGATTTTTTCTATAACTGTTTATATTTTAACTAATTTTTAAACTAAAATATTAACTAAATATTACTTTTTACTAAAAAAATAAAGTAACAACACCTCATAGATCGGATAATTGCATAGCGAATATTAATTTTACATAATTTGGATAGACTTACGAGGTTAAAAATTAGAAAAATGGGTTTTGTAAGGTGTTTGGGCCTGAAGAAGGGAGGAGAATGGAGAAATAGAGAAGTTGCCGAAATATGGCAACATTTCTCTCGACATGTCCTTCTATAGGGCGAAATTTAGTAAACTTTGTACCATGGTGGCGAAATTTAGGCATGGAGCAACATTTCGCAAAATGCTGACGAGGTGGTGGAAAAAAGAAAAATGAACAATTTCCCTTCATAATTTGTGTCGGAGGCAATGGAAATGGCAGAATTTCAGTAGAATGAACAATGGGCTTATGTAGGATGAAATATTGTCCACATGGCTTATCTAGATGATCCCTGTGGAAGATGGTTTGGACGGGATACAACATCACTCCACAGGGAAGAAAAAGCCATGTCTCACCAAACAACTAAACCTGGTAACGCAGACCAGAATACCTCATGCCTAAAATATATTATCATTTAACTTACTTTTAAGCCTTCGCAAAAAGAAATGATATCCTTAAACCATTAATGAACTTTCCTAACAGTTTGAAAAAGAAAAGAATTCAAATGACTCACCTCCATTCCCCATCAATCTGTCTTACGCTTGGTGCCTCACGAAGTACAGGAAGAGGTACTGATATTACGACATTTTGCAGGTCAAACATTGATGAAGCTTCATATTCAATGCTAACATAAGTTTCATTTCCAGAAACAGATGGCCAGCAGTTAACTGCAGATAAACAAAAAGATCGATAAATGACTATTTAAGAAAAAACAATAATCATATACAAGATTAATTAACATAATAAAACAAGAACCCACTGGTCAATGGCACAACCGACTCATCCACACTCTGCATCCTCCACTTCAAAAGGCCAACGCCTGCTGCATCACCTGCTTGACCGGTGGGAAATGGCCTGTTAGGATCCTTCAGGCCCAAAAGATTTTCATTGGAAAATAACTCTTTGTTGATGTTGGGATGGGTTTTGAAAAGGATGCCTGAATCCGCCGCAGTTTCAATCTGGAAAAAAAAATCAATAAATATCAGTTAGACAAGCATAAGCACCCTAATGCTGCAACATTTAAGAAAACAAAAATTGCAAAGAAAATTAATATCAGTAAATAAAATCAACCATATGAACACGGTTTGTCTCAAAATGATTTAAGGTTACTTGTTGCTTTATAAACCTTTAGCAACCAGCATTACTCATTTTACCTTTTTGAAGTTTGATTTGGATATAACTTAATTTTAAGCTAGCTTCTGCAGTGAATCCACATGCCAGGTTTGTGCAAAAATTCACAATAAATATAGTATGTAATGGAGTAGCATTGCTGTAATTTTATTTAAGAATATTATATAACTATCAAACTCATTCTTTAAAATAGCCATCCCTGTCAGAAATATAACACATCCATTCTGTAACAATGCCTGGAAGCCACAATGTTACTTATTTTTAAGTAGTCCATGTCTTGTAGCAACCAACTTATAGAAGGATTATGTACTGAATCACTGGTTAATAGGTTTCAGAATCGTACATCATCTCCTTCAGTTGGTCTTGTTCATCTGTATTTTAATCACCATTAGACCATGGACTACAAGCATCATATTGTCTAGAATTAGTTAAGAAAAAAAAATAAGTCATGTTATGAAGCCATGCATTTATTTTTATAATTGACTATGTCCTTACTAGAGAAAGAGAGTACCTGAACTTGGATAAGCCCATCTTCTTGGTTGAGAATTTGTAGTGAAAGGGTACCTTGAACA
>JAUPMG010020832.1:0-15157 GCA_031762675.1 Pachysandra terminalis | reverse complement strand
GACACCCTCAAAATAGCCCTATCTGCAAAGATTCGTTCTATTGCGAGTGGTATTTATAATTGAGAAAGAAATATCCATATCACTAGGATTCCAAATGAAAATTTCCAAGGGAAACTATCCACGTGCCTGTCACATCTCAAACTTAAGAGATTTAAAAGGAGTCCCTAAGAAGTCTGAAATATGATTCTCACCCATTCCACATGAGAGTGGTAGTCAATACATTGCAAAATAATAAAATTATAACTGAGATACTATATATTTCTGAAATAATTCAAAACTTAAGTCATTACATCCAAATCATTGATAACATGGCAAAAACACAGCAGTGGAAATTAAAATAAATCCTTAGTTTCATGCTCAATCAATCTTCTAAATAAAATATAGCTTAACAGAAGAAAATTATAAGATTTGGCATGCAAGCCAACAAAAATGAGTAAAATCCCTAATATAAGATCTAATTAACTTCTTCTATTAAATCAGTAGTTTCGTCAAAACAAGGTCCCACAGCTTGGTCTCCATAGTCCAAGTCATCCTCCTTTAAAGTGCCTAGAAATATGGTTGCTTGAAAGCGTATGCTACACTTAGCTAGTAAGTAAACAAGTCTAACAAGTTTTATAATTAAAGTAGGGACAATGCCACTCTTCAATGGTAATCCATATAACAGTAAACAATGAATAATAAGATGTATGATGAGATAACAAGTAATATGAACAGATTATGTAAGTAAGTAATAGTATGAGTGAATATGCATAAATAATATATGTTGAACATGTAAGGGTCTAGTTTTAAGGAATGCATCCTATGCACCTATCGATTATATGAAATCACCAAGTGTGATTTAGCAAACAAGACTAGTATTCAATGCAATTAATTAAAAATTGTTTGAATGTTGATATATAAGTTCCCACAAGATCGATCCTTAGTTGAGCAAGATGTCTTCTCGAACGATCCCCTCCATACAAGGCCATTCTCAAGAATAAGATATTCTATGTGCGCATCATAATTTTAAGGGGCTTCGACCTAGACGGCACAATTCCCCCACTTATTTGTGATCAAGGGCAATAATCCAACATTTCTCCAATGTGAACTATCCTCAGGGAATCATATAGAGCAATAAGCAACAAGAATCACTCCTTAATAGTCAATAGGACAAAATAGGTATACTGGGATAGCTAGTCCCTTAACTCCAGAAATATATGTGCAAGTCTCCTCACCAATTAAGATTTTCAAATCACAATAATCTCTGTAATAACCTTAAAAATCCAAAAGTATGGATTCTTATGTAAAGGGTGCAAGCTTTAGACCAAACCCATGGTTATAGGCCTAATGATGTGCAAGTGAGATTGTGCTCATTAACTAAGCATAAAAACCATGTGTACAATGTGCAGTATAGCTAACTAACATGTTGGACATTAAATAAACATGGAATATAAATCATATTGAATTATCACATGTCCACCAACGTAATGACACAAATCCACTAAGAGAATACCCACATTTAACGATCAAATTTTTTTCCAGATTTTAAAGGTATTTTTAGCATTTATTTAATATACGTATTATGATTAGTGCTAAATTGATTTATATTAATTAATTTTTAGTAGTTTTGGTCGTTTTGATATTATTATTAGTATGGGGTTTTGATTGTTATGAAATCAAAACAAAATATAGAGTTGCTGTTTTGAACGCACGTCCCGTAGCGAACGTGTGTTTGTTTTGGAAGCTTAGGTTTGAGACTGGATGAGTTTAAACTAGAGAATTTAGGGTTTCATTCTCTCCTATTGCTCTGGAAATTCAGATCTGAACTTTTGTGAGAGGTTGGATAGAAGAAGAAAGGAAGAATATGATTACCTTGTGGAGAATTTCGATGCCGAGACGAGTGAACGAATAAGTGACTGCAGCCTGTATTCGTTAGACGAAGAGTGTTCCTATCAGTGCTAGGAGACTCTACTTGAATCAAGTAAGTTGCCTAGGGATGATCAATGTTTTTGATTGAAATCAATGCCTTGTTTTTGAACATATTGAATATATGATTTGTTGAACGATTGAGTGATTAAATCCTTGTTTGAATGCGTTTTGTGTAGTCTAACGTGTTTAAAGATGTTTTTTGGAGTTTTATATGAGATTGCATATGTGTGGAGTGTATTAGAATGCCTAGATTTGAATTTCAAAACTCACGAAAAAACCCAGAAAAACTCAGATTTGCGCAGATCGGCAGGCTTTGGTCCATCGATGCGTCTGCTGACAGAGAGTAGTTTTTAAGAAAAATCAGCTATTCAGCAGGCATCGGTCCAGGGACACCTGTGCCGACGACCACCAGATTTCACAGAGAGGTTTGGTCCACCAACGACTCCACCGACAGAGATTGTTTTCTAGACTAATTTGGCTTTTCAGCAAGCTTCGGTCCACCGATGCCTCGGCCGAACACCCTGTAGATTGCACAGTAAGTGATGATTTCATTTGGATGACTTGGATGGTTGGTGTAGGGCTTCAACCATATTGTTGTTGATTTCCGGGAGCAAGACTTGACCATGGTGTGTCAATCTTGGAGTTCCAATGTGTTGGTTGCTATCATTCCATCTTAATAGATCCTTATTGTTGTAGACTTGTGGTAATCTAATGATTGTGTACAGTTGTAATAACGTTGGAAGCTAGTGAATGTATACAATCAGATTATCCAATGGTATGGGACCTTGGATAGTTTCTGTTGTAGGCCTTCATATGATATTCACCTAATGCATTACATACTAGGTTGATGTCAAGTGGCAAGTAGACTGGGAGGTGGAAATCTATGGACAAACAACTGCGATGCCTCCGGACTGGGTTGACTATATACCTTGTGGGATGGAAGGGCCCACAGAAACTATGGTAGGATGCTTGCGAGCACCTATACAGGTTCGCTATCCCTCGGGTATTGTTCACTCAAAAATTAGTCATACTGTATGGTAGCCTTCGTGCCATGGGTTAGCGCCCAGAACGGAGTGGGGATTCTGGTAATTCCTTGGATGCGTCCGAAAGTGGCCTTGTCATTGGAATTGTGTTATGAGGTGTGCTTACCGTGAAACATTAATCTTATTTCATCTCATCTTGCATCCCTATCATTGTTTGCGCATGTTGTTCATTACATTCATCCTAGGTCATGTGCATGGGTTCATGTTAGCTCATATCATCTCATAAATTATTCATCTTGCTTCTCATTATGTTGTTTTGCTATCTGATTTATTATCGGATTATTATGGTTCTAACCTTTGTTCTTGATTCCATGAGAGGACGGGTGAATATTCCTTTGCTTCTTACTGAGTAATCATAGGCTCATGCAACGTTTATGTTGTAGGATGGGAAGAGGAAGGTCCGTTCTAGTTGGAGTTGCTGCGTGGATTGTTTTCCTGCTGTACTTGCTTGCTTGCTTTGCTTTCTGAGGATCCTTTGGATGTAGTAGTAGTTTGGATTTGAATTTATTTTATTTAAGCCTTGCTGTGGCCAAGTACTGTTTTATTTATACTTTGGATTTTATGTAGTTGTTTGCTTCCGCATTCTGTTCTATTAAATTAAAGTACTTCTTTACTTTTAATTGCGCTATGTTGTGGTAGCAATCCACAGTCAAGTAGTGGATCCCGAAGGTCTCACCTTGAGATCCGTGCAATTCCCTCCTTGGGATTCGTGCTACGGATTTGGGTTGTGATAGATTGGTATCAAAGAATAAGGTTTGCTCATAATACGGTTGAATTTGGTTAGTGACTATTAGTGCTAGGTACCACATAGAAATGGAAGATTAGGTTGAGAAACATATAACCACCGTAGGATTGTATGCTGTGTACTATTGATTTCTGTTAGGACTATTAGGTGTATGCTTATACTTACCAAGAGGTGTACCTCATGCGACTTAGATGGTTGTTCGGGTGTTTAGATGGCAGGAAGGAGAAGGAACGCTTCCGTTGGTGAGAATTTTGATGCTTGGACTGAGGTTGACGTAGACCCTCAGATGGTGAACGTATTTCAGATCTTCGGTGACTTGGTTACGTATCAGCGCGATTAGATGGAGCGCTAGGCAGTGCTTGATGAGAGGAGAGTGTAGAGTGCGGCTATAACTTGGCTCGTGAAGTTCAAGAAGTTGACACCACCAACGTACGCAAGACGAGGACGACCTCACAATGCAGAAGACTAGCTCCTTGATATAGAGAGGATTTCTCAGGATGATGGACTGCCCGAAGCAACATCGCGTATCCATGGTGACTTTCCTACTGAAAGGGGAAGCTCTTCACTGGTGGGAGATGATCGAGAGGAGCTTGACATCCGTGATGAATTGGGAGCAGTTTCGTCTTGAGTTCTTAGAGAATTACTTACCAAGCAACTACAAGAGGCAGATGGCATCCAAATTTATGCATCTGGAGTAGAGCAGTCTTACTGTGGCCCAGTATGAAGACCAGTTTCCGATGCAGTCCCGTTATGAACCTCACATGGTTGCTAACGAGGTCGACAGGGCAGCGAAGTTCGAGGAAGGTTTGCGGCCTGCTATTCGATCCAGAGTTGTTCCTCAGCATCTGAAGACCTTTGCAGATGTCCTTGAGTGTGCTAGTCATGTGGAGCGAGACATGGACAGATTCGGAGCATTGAGGGATCAGCCCAAGTCACATAGGAGAGGCAGCAGTGGCGGTGGGCGATACTAGCCATATCATGCAAGAACAGGCCAAGACAGGCAGCAGAGATCAGATTCTTGACGAGAGACGACTCCACCCCGAGTTGCAGCAGCACCTGTTGTACCTGTAGCGCCAGCACATGACCCGACATGTCAGCCCCTTCCACCTCAGGACCAGATGTTCCCTGGGAGAGACAAGAGGACTTGCCACAACGATGGCAAGGAAGTACATCTTTAGCAATTTTACAGAGCACTGAGGAGAGAAGGATGACCTATAGCTCAGCAGGGCAGAGTTCACACCTTGATGGATGCCGATGTTCCCTGTAACGACAACACTACCAATGCTGTGGTAGAAGGTACCATTATTCTGTTTCACACTCTTGTGCACGTGTTGTTTGACTCAAGTGCATTGCATTCTTTAATCTCCTTTAGTAGTATGAATTTTTTGGGTTTACACCCTAGCATGTTAGAGCATCCTCTGTGTATTGCCAACCCAGTTGGGGGTATCGCATCTCTTCATCGAGTTTGCAAAACTTGTGTGGAGGCAAATCTGATTTTGTTAGATATACCCGAGTTCGAGGTTTTTCTTGGAATGGATTGGCTTTCAGCCTATCATGCCAGGATTAACTGTTTTGAGAAGTCAATTCTTTATTTTCTTCCTGGAGGCTGATGCTTGATTTTCCGTGGATCAGAGAAGGATCATTATCAGTCCGACTTCCTATTTACTACGGAAAGTGTTCAGAAGTTATCTTTGGAGGATATCCCTGTGGTGCGAGACTTCGGTCACGTATTTCAGGATATTCCGGGTTTACCACCTAAAAGGGAGGTAGATTTTTCCGTAGAGCTTTTTCTTGGTACTAGCCTTATTTCGCTTGCGACTTACAGAATGGCGCCGATGAAGATGAAACAATTGAAGTCTCAGTTAAATGAGTTGATCACCCTTGGCTTCATCAGACCCAGCACATCACCTTGGGGAGCTCCAGTTATTTTTGAAGAATGACGGTTCTCTTCGGCTTTGCAGCAACTACAGACAGCTGAACCGAGTCACTGTGAAGAAAAAGTATCCATTGCCGCAGATTGATGACTCGTTCCACCTGTTGAGAGGAGCACAGTATTTCTCGAAGATCGACTTGAGATCTGGATATCATCCGCTGAGGATTCAAGACAAAGATATTCAGAAGACAGCCTTTCGTACTCGATATGGTCAATATGAGTTCGTTGTGATGCCATTCGGTTTGACAAACGCACCTGCAGCTTTCATGGATCTTATGCATTGGGTGTTTCTATCTTTTCTCGACCGTTTCGTGGTGATTTTTATGGATGACTTACTAGCGTAGTCGAGATTTGTAGAGGTCAAGTTCCTTGGGTATTGTTTATTCAGAAATGATATTTCTGTGGATCCGGCCAAGGTTGAGGCAGTTCTTGGTTGAGAGCGACCTAAGAATGCTTCGGAGATCAAGAGTTTCCTTGGACTTGCGGGTTATTACAGGAGATTCATTGAGGGATTCTCATCCATTTCGGCACCTTCGACTCGTTTGACTCGAAAGGAAATCAAATTCTTTTGGGATGAGAAGTATTAAGCTGCTTTTGAGGAGCTGAAGTAGAGATTGACGTCGGCACATGTTCTTGTTATGCCAGCTGCAGGTCGAAAGTTGGAAGTCTACATCGACGCATCATTGCAGGGTTTAGGAGCTGTTTTGATGTAGAAAGGTCGTGTGGTGGCTTATGCTTCACGGAAACTTAAAGTGCATAAGCATAATTATCCTACGCATGACTTGGAGTTGGCCATGGTGGTTTTTACTTTGAAGCTATGGAGGCAATATGTCACAACCTAAAGCACTGAGACCATCGATATTCCCAATAGTAAAGTTTGTAACTCTCACCCCAATATAACATGGGAGTGGAAAGAAATAATCAAAACATAAGCAGAAGTAAACAATAACAGATTTAGGTATACTTAAGTAAAAAAACTAATCTGGACTTATTACAACTGATTTAATAAGTCTATAGATAAAAACTACTACAAAATCCTATCTACTGTTTCTTCAATTCTAGTCCCATCCCATGCACTCCTTATGCTACTGGAATCCTGAAAAATATAAATAAACATACGTAAGCTGGAAAGCCCGGATGAGTAGTCCTTCAAAGCAAGGTATTTACTCATACCCTAATGTTATGAGATAAATACAATAAGATAGATAAAATAAATATAACTCTGGAAGTTATATGGTATATAATTTCAATATAACAGAAACAAAATAACACTATTCCTCTCCCAATCTCACATTGATTTGTGAAAGAATGGTCCACTTCACAAATCCTAATTCTATACGCAAAAATGGATCGTCAAGTTTGGGATACTGTCGATTCCATGTGTACAACATGGTTTTAAGGGATTTGCAACTCTCGGGAATACAAGTCTTGCTTTATTTTTGTCTGAGAACGGGGGTCGAGATAATCTCCCTGCTTCCCCTCTTTGTTCAAGGGCTGAGACACTATCCCTGCTTCCCTTCGCATTCCATCTTATCACATTCCCAATACTTAAATTAATATTCATAGGTAATTCCTACTTAAGCATCTAGGATCTAGGGTTATTCGTTCCTCACCCATGCTTCCAAACCACACTAGTATGAATGTTTTTCATGAGTTCACAAACACTTTATCTAAGCATGAACAAGTTCATATATATGAGCACATGCTAATTTGTGAACAAGAATTAATAAGCATGCATTTCACAACTTCCACCATGATAGCACATGCATTTCATCTTTAGAATATTTCAGCATATTAGATTTGTACACCATAACCAACAGGCAAGCATTTCAGAGAATTTCATTATGCCAATTCATGCTTTTCGTCTTTATAACATCTCAACCCTTTTTAAGTAGTGTTCCTATACCAAGGTTCACTCATATACACCATCAAAACAAATCTGGGCACTTAAAATCAACTCACACAGGAATCAGAAGGATTGTCGATTGATCGACAACGTTAGCTCAGAACATGGGTTTCAACCCTATTTTCTTACTCTTCTTTTTACACCCTTTCACACTACAATCTCCAGAGATTTAAACATGCACCTAATACAATTTATACCACTCAAGATACTCATAAATATACATGCATTCTACCATGCAAGGGAGTTACATGAAGTACAATTCATACACAAACAGATTTTGAACAAACCAAGAATTTGCATCATCAAAACCATACAAAACCCCTAAAATTTCTTTTAAATTAGTATCCCTATTTACTTGTTCGGTAGCACACAACTTGCAAGGATTTCTTTGAGCAAAACCCCTTGAAATCCCTTTACTTTTGCTAACCTTCTTCCATCTCGTTTTTCTGCAACTCCTTGTTCACAACATCCTTTCTCAAAACTTCAAGAATCAACCCTTAGCTTCTTCTTCACACTTAGGACATCAAAGCTTCCTTCTCTCCAACGATTTCTCCCCTCTTCCTTCACAAAACCAAGAAGAGAACCTTAAGAGACCAAAAATCTGATTCCTCTTGTTTAGCTTCTTCAAGAAGCCATAGGGTCTATTAGGGTGCATTTGGGAGCACAACACTTTGGTGTTGCTAGCTTCTCCAAGAAGCTAAATCAAAAGACCAATTTGCCCTCCATGTAGCTTCCTCAAGAAGCTAAAGGACTACTAGAGTCCAAACAGCAATACCCCACTTGGGGTGTTACTAATCTCTTTAATATGATTTAACATTCACCCTACTTATTTATTTAAGGCTATACATACAAATATACTTATATATAATTCAATTTAAATTTCGTCATCACACTTATCGAGGTGTGTTGCACTCACCTTCAACCACATGACCCGATCCGCTTCTAATCCGGACCAACCTAAGAAATAAAAAGAAAAATTAAATTTTCAGCTTTCACTGACACAGAGTATTACACCCCCCATACAGGGCCACTCTCAAGTTCAGATATTCTATGTGCGCATCATAGTTCTAAGGGGTTTTGATCTAGAGGGCACAATCCCTCACCTTATTTGTGATCAAGGGTAATATTCCAAAGAATTTCAATTGTGAATTCTTCAAGGAATCTTACATATTAACTACTAACAGAAGGGTATATGATTCAGATATTGGGACTGACATTGTGAATTTTCCCTCACCTATCATCTTTCCCCAAGTCTATTGGGACCACCATGCAAGGATTTATTGCCCTCACCTTGGGAGTAAACAAATAAATATGTATATTGGGATGTATAGTCCCTCAACACATAATAATATCACATTGTCCAACCATAGGACAAAAATGGGTAAAATAGTCAAGTCTCAGTGTAGTCTGATCCCATCAAAGGCTTAGGGTCTCAGACCTTGCTATCACAGCAGCGTAGTCCAAATACAACTCATAATTTAAATCATTAATTAACACAATCAATGTAGCATATGCATATATGCAAATCAACAAAGACATGAGCACATTCATATGATTCTCAATTAATAATGCAAAATGTTCATATCTAGATAAAGTATTCATATACACATCGTAATAGCACTAGTGACATATATATATTATCATAATTAGTAAGGCAGTCCATTCACATACATATAATCACATATACAAAGGAATTACATAGTCATTGGATTAATTAGTCAACTTCTGTACTTAAACATGCACAACAAGAGGATGGGACATTGCTAGAATGGTCAGTAGTCTGGTCTCCAAGCATCTCAGAATATTACCAGCTAATCCAAGGCACTAATGGATTAAACTCAGTTTGGTCTTGGGTAGAATTAGATTAGATTGGTTTTGGGTTATTATGTTTAATTCTGCAGTCTAATATCTCAGGAGTCAATTACATTAGGTCTAAATTAAGTGTCCAAGTATTTGTGGTTGAAAAATAGGTCATATGGCTCTTTGGGCATGTTCGGTGAGTATGTTGGCTCATGTTTTAGGTCGCCGGGCAATATAAATCAATGAGTTTTGCTGGGTTTGGTCAAACAGGTTTCGGCATGTACTAGGCACATCGAAATATGGGTCGGCACCAAAACCTGGGGCCTAAATAATCTACTGTGACACTCGGCGCATCGACTTGGGGAACGGCGAGTACTCGGCGCATACTCGATGCATCAGGGTAGTTGTCGAAGTTGGATCTGGGTTGAATTCGATTGAGATTTCTTTCACAACATTCCTACAACTCAGAGATGATTCGAGATCGTGATCTATGGCATTTGTTTGATTTTTTAATAACTGCTAAAGGGTTATTGGTTTCCTATACTCAATTATTTGGGTTTTACCTCTTTATTTATGTAAGACTGAGTACAGAAATTTGTTTTGATTATTAATCACTTGATATGTTGATAAGATCATGGAAAAGGGATTATAAACATGAAAATATTCTTTTCAATGGTCCCAACAATGAAATAAGAATAAATACGCGAGACAATGAAAGAAAACTCACAAGTTATGCTGCAGATTTCCTCTAAGGTTCAATCTTCTTCTTCCAAATATTTTTTGGGTTTGATTTTCTCTTGCCAATGCTTCTCCACGAATTTGATTATCCTTAGGTGTGTTAGAATCTTTTGTTAGGATATATAGTTATTAAGATCTATGGATAATGCTTTACCTTTATCTGTTATAAGGTTATAAGGAGTTTTGGGTTCTAGTCCTTTAATGATTCTTATTTTAATAACTTCTAGCTAAGGTTTATAATTAATTATCTAATTAATGTTAAATTATGATTATTATTTTTAGCCTTATTATTATTACAATTAACCTTATTATTTATTTATGTATATGTGTGTATATATATATATATATATATATATATATATATCTAGTTAGCAAATCTGGAGTTTGAAAAAGTCAACTAATGGTTTGAATTTTATTATTTCTAGTTTAAAATCCTTATTAGTTTATTAAATTACTTAAGTGTATATGTTAAACCATAATTAAGTTATCTCAATTTGAGGATTTCGAAATAATTTATTTAGGTCCTATTTGGCTTAGTTATTTCCTATTAAATTCAGATTATAACTAATTAATTAGGCTAGTAGTTCTTTACATAGCTTATTAGTTAGCTTTTTAATACTTTAACTATATCGATTTAGCTTTATTTAGTTATAGTTTTTTTAATATTAATTAAGTTCTATTTATTTACCATTCTAAACTTGTTTTAATGTTTTAAATTTTCTAGTTGTAACACATTATTTGTATGGAGAAGAGTTCGAGCTGTTTTCAGATCATAAGTGCTTGAAATACATATTCATTCAGAAGGATCTGAATATGCGTCAGAGGAGATGGTTAGAGGTTGTTGCAGATTACATTTCGATGCTTAGCTACCATCCTAGTAAAGTATCACACCCCAAAATCCTTGGCACGAATCCCTATACGGGATGGCACAAATCTTGACGTAAGACCTTCGGGATCCATTTCTGGACCGCGGATTGCCATATCATAACCAAGATAAGGATGGAATAAAAGAAATCAATTCTTATTCATCTCAGAGTACGAAAACCAAACAGATAACATACAAGAAGTAGTAACTAAAATATTAATAACGGGGCTCAGCTGGGCCTTACAACAATACATAAATAAATCCAAAATCCAAGTTTGCATAAAACTAAAGCAAAATGAAACAAAGAAAACATGGCAGCAATCACAACTCCCAACCTCTAGCTCAACCTGCAACATGAAACGTTACAGTGAGCTTGGAATGCCCATATAACTACAGAACCAACATGCTTGATATACCATAAATCAAATACTGAAATGAGATAAAGCAAGATATAAATGAACACGATATGCAGATTGAGTTATGATATGAATATGAAATGTGTGACATTCGCATGACCTAAATGTTATGCTCAGACAATCTAAATACAAATGAATGATATGAGATTCCTATGTTATCCTGAATACTTAAGTGCCCCTCTAAATGTAGCTTCTCATTCACAAACCAATTCGGGACATAGGTCACCAGGAACAGCTGGATGTCCCATCTTTGTTCCAGGTGCTAACCCATGGTACGAAGTCCACCATAAGCTGTATCTGGGAAACACTCACGCAAGATCAACAACCTGGATATGTGAAACACTTATGCAAGATCC
This sequence comes from Pachysandra terminalis, assembly GCA_031762675.1. NCBI lineage: Eukaryota > Viridiplantae > Streptophyta > Magnoliopsida > Buxales > Buxaceae > Pachysandra > Pachysandra terminalis. The sequence goes on along the minus strand of JAUPMG010020832.1, from coordinate 3,447 downwards.
GTAACCTGGATCTAGGAAACACTCACGCAAGATTTACCTAGATCTCCACCTCCCGGGTACACTTAAGAATCAAACTAACATAGTATGAATGCATATTATTATTACGATCAGGATCTTAGTGATACGATCTAAGAACAGTATCCACGCGCCCATACACGTCGATAATCCTAAGAAATCATCATAGACATCCTATTATGATAAAACAACTCATAACCATTCCAATCTGCTGAGACTACTTGGTTTAGGCTACGTAATAGGAATTGGGAGCATCAATCAATTGTAGGCATGAAGCTTACTCAATGGGCACGTAGCCAACACAATAGGCACATGGCCTTGTCAATAGGCACAAGGACTCCACGATAGGCACAAGGCCTAGCTTAGACCTCAATAGGTACAAAGGAAACCAAACTAGCTCACCAACAATCCTAAACCTTCCTAAACCCGAAATCAAAACCCAAATCAACAGTCAGTCAAAAAAACCTGTGATCGATCGTAATTCTCGATCGATCGAAATTACCGATCGATCGTAATTCCCCATCGATCGAAACTGTACCCAGAAACCTGTTCCTGTTCTGGGCTAATTTCCAGACTTCACAAAGTCATGGAATCCCATCCAAACACATTCAAACGTCTCTTACTCCATCCAATACAACACACATATATAAAGAATTCATTCCAAACATAACAGGAACTGATTCGAAATCTTCAAAAACTGGTATTGACTTATCTCTGAAACAGGTATCAAAACAGAGATAAATGGCACCTTAATGCTCTTAGAACCATATATCGATTTCACCTAACAGTGCTATAGAAACTGATATTAAACTATAAATTCAACTAAGCAAAACTGAACGAAAAACCATAACTGAAAACTGGATTAAAAACGATGATTAAAAACATTAGTGTGCATCCTATATGCAGGTTCTAATTGCAAATACCATGTCAAATCAGAGGTACCGAACACCTCTAACTCTCATGCTGATTTCGTTCTACATTCAATCATTCTAAGACCTTATAAATCTATATCTTAACCGCAACAAATCCAATATTGAACTAGAAGTTTCACATCCATGATTACATGTGATGAACACAGCAACAAGTAAGAGTATTTGATGTAAACATGAACTCAGAACTACAACAGTAACACATAACGATCATGAACGAAGTTTTAACAAGTAAGGCACTTACATGTACTAGTTGCAAATGTAGGTGAGAGAAAAACAAAAATTCCAGAGCACGCCTCCTCTTCTTCACTTCTTCTCCACTGCAACACAACCCAGAAAAAATTAGAATTCTTCTTCTCTTCTCAAGCTCTCAAACTCTGTTCTCTGACTCTCCCTCAACTCTACTATGAACGAACACAAATGGGATGAGAGGGATAGGGAGTAACCCCCTACCTTCTCTCCCACGACCTCCACATGATTGCCACCGCTGCAGCCACGTTTCCATCACTCCCCAAGACCAGTTCAATGCACAACCGTGCGTTTGAACAAATTCAAAAGAAATTGATATTTACAGCATTAGCCCCACAAATTCTAAAATATCAGAAAAACCCCAAATTAATAAAATAAACACAAAATAACTCCTAAGATTAATTAACACATAACTCTAGAGATACAAGCATAAACAAATACCAAATAAGTACAATAAATAAAGAAGAAGTTCAATTAGGGAGTTTAGGTCATTACAACCTACCCTCAAAAGAATTTTGACCCCGAAATTACATACCTTAAACTGCAAAAAGATGTGGATAGCGCTCCCGGATCTCCGACTCTAACTCCCAAGAGGCTTCAGACACGTCGTGATGACCCCATTGGATCTTCACTAAAGGTATATTCTTGGTCCTCAAGACTTGCTCCTTCCGATCCAAAATCCGCAACGGTTGCTCCACAAACGACACGTGCTCACGAAGTTGCAACTGGATCCAGTCCAACACATGTGATGGGTCAGGCTCATACTTCCGCAACAATGACACATGGAATACATCGTGTACTACTGAAAGCTGCGGAGGTAAAGCAACACAATACGCCACACTCCCAATGCGCTCCAACACTTCGAAGGGTCCAACATACCACGGTGCACGCTTCCCTTTCTGGCTAAAGCGCATCACACCCTTCATAGGAGACACCTTCAAGAACACGTGATCACCAACTGTGAACTCTAGGTCTCTTCTCCTCCGGTCTACGTAACTCTTCTGCCTACTCTGAGCTGAACTCATTCTCTCTCGAATCAGCTTCACCTTAGCTGCAGTCTCCTGAACAAGCTCCGGTCCAAGCAAACTACTCTCACCAACCTCTGCCCAACAGATAGGTGAACGACATGGTCTACCATACAAAGCCTCAAACGGAGCCATGCCAATGCTCGAGTGATAGCTGTTGTTGTAAGAAAACTCCACCAGAGGTAGAAATTCTCCCCAACTACCACCAAAGTCCATAACGCATGCTCGCAACATATCCTCCTGCACCTGGTTCACTCTCTCGGTCTGACCATCTATCTGAGGGTGATAAGCTGTACTTAAATCCAACTGCGTACCCATGGCTTTCTACAAACCCTCCCAGAATCTAGACGTAAAAAGACAACCCCGATTTGAAACAATACTCACCGGTATACCATGCAGTTGCACAATCTCTCGGACATACAATCTCGCAAGCTCCTTCGCAGAAGTCGTGACTCTCATAGGCAAGAAATGAGCTGACTTGGTTAACCGATCCACGATCACCCAAATAGAGTCCATACTACCTCTAGTCTTGGGCAAACCGACTACAAAGTCCATAGTGATGTTGTAATAATCTGAACTTTTATAGGGATTTATTTGTAATTAATTAAAATATAGGGGTAATTTAAAATTTTAGAAGTGGTTACCTATTTGACTTAGACTTCTTGTGATTGGTGGGTTGCACAATAGGAAACTAGAGTGCTTCACACACAATCGTAACTCTTTAAGTTGTAATGTGTGACTAATATATTTTAGGGACTCTTAAATCATAATTTAATGGATAATAAATATTATAGTCTAAAGAAATTAATAAATCTAAACTATAGGTTATTAACAAATATCATTTAAGCTTAAATGAAAACTGGGTTAACGGATTAAACTAAAATTAACCAACATGTATTAATTAGTTGGACGTGAGTAAAGCCCAATAGGATTAAAGCCCAACTAAAACTTAAGCCCAATTAACTTCATTAAATAACTAATTTTCGTCCTAATTAAATAATAAATAATTAGAGTCAAGTTATAATAACACTTGGACTTTAAACTAAGGATAGGACCACCTCTAATATTCCTAATATGATTAAAAGACTGAAAACCAAGGGTTAGGATTAATTAGACTAATCTAAAGGCTGAGATTAAAAGGTAATGGAACCAAAACTAATTAGGATAAATGTTAGATAAGATTAATCATTAACTCACACTAGAATTAGAACACCTCTCATCTAAAGGCT
>JAUPMG010020823.1:0-15158 GCA_031762675.1 Pachysandra terminalis | reverse complement strand
TTCCAATAACAGATTAACTTTGCCAAAATAAAACAAATAATGCCAAAACATAGAACCATGAAACATGAGTTCTAACAATAACATTTTTATCATTCAAAGTGTAAATTATAAAAGACAAAGTTATTATATAATTTTATCTCACCCAAAAAATCAAATTAACTATCTTTTTCAAAATCTCAAAAGTAACCCAAGACCTTCACCTTAGCCTATGAATAAAATATTCACTCACATCACCCATCTCCACACAACTTTAAGCCTTCCTTTTATGCTTTAAAAAAACTTTTCCTCTTTCTTCTTAGAAAATCTTTAGAATTATTCTAAAATATCCTAAAAAAAATATTAACCACTCTAGCAGCTCTTTCAAGAAAAGAAGATTCAAGTGAAGCGTTAAGAGAGTCTAACAATAAAGAAATAATCTTCTGTCTCACCTATTTTCTTTAGACTGTTATTTGTATAGTTTTAATTTTTTATGTTTTTTATAAATTTTTTTTAAATGTTTTATTTTTATAATATTCCTTTTTATAGGAAGTATTCGGATAGGTTTGAACATATTCAAGTCAAATTGATAAGGTACTACGGGCTTAACACCAAATCCAAACCCATCCATTTAATAAACATGTTAGAAATAGTATAACTCGCACCCAATCCGTCCTAACCTATCTAATACGTCTACTTTTCTTACCCTAACGCATAATATTTATTTTCATTTTTTAAAAAATATGATGAGATTTGTGCCTGCATGTGCTGCTCATGTTTTTCCATGTGTTTTGTTTATGATGTACCTTAATAAATGCAGCGGGAGAGAGAGCACATGCCACTAATGCAATTTAACATGGATAAAGGCTTGAATGACCCTAACATTGATGACATACATAATCAAAAGTCTAATCTGAGATAAATCTCTCCACAAGCATATAGACTCTAATGGGAAAATAACATGCAGCAATGAGATATGAGATATGCAATAAATAAAATGAATAATATAATGGAGGAATGCAAAGGGTTGCGTGAGGAGAAAAGAATATTATAACCAAACATTTAAGCAACAACCCGAACTGACCTGTTTTAAACTCAATTTGAACCTGACTTACGGGTTTAAAACTTGAACCCAAACCTGCTAAAGTCTGATAGGTTGACGGGTCGAGGTGAAAATTGTCAGCTCTACTTTATTTCCATGTACATATAATGGTTATTTCACTTGATGTCCATCCACATAAAATGACAAAGTATAGATATTTCATGTCTTGGTGTTTTTTTTATGTCAAATGTGGGGCGTGTTTGGCATTGCTTCTTGGGAGGAGAAGCGATTCCTTTAAAATTGATTCTTATGAAGCGCTTTATAAGAACTGCTTCCAAGAATAAAAAGCGTTTGATAAACACTTACTGAAAGAGCACTTCCAAATCAAGTAGTTAGATAAAATCATTAGAAACAATCTACAATAAAGTTGATGGGAGTTGCAGAACTGTAAAGTAGACCTGAGAGAATTCTTCTCCCTTCTTCTCCTTAGCCCCGATTTTTTCCTCTTACTCGTCCTCATTTCCGTATTAGAGACTAATTAAACGTAGCGTTCCTATGACAAGCTTCTTGAAATAATGCATAGAACGGATCTTCTTATAGTAAGACTGTTGATTAGGTTCAACAACTGACCAATAGATTAGAGTAAGAAAGACAAAACACTTAACATATCAGAATTTGAAGATTTGTTTCTTGAAGAACCTTCTAGTTTGCCTTCTTCGAATCTCTTCAGTTTGCTATTCTTTGTTTTTGGAGATTGTCTTGAAAAGATAAGGATTATATTAAGTTAGATCTCTGAGAAATTTGTATAAAGTAGGAAATCTATATTCAACATGAGTTTTGTTCGTGAATATAACATGGGTAAAATACGTATTTTAATTTAAAGGGGTCTATAAGACCATAAGATGTTCATTAAAACCTCAAATTGATTCTTGCAAACGTGATTTTAGAAGCTGAGAACAGTAGCTTCAAAAGAACCAACGTTTGGATGAAGCGATTCTTGTGGAATCGCTTTTCACTTGGGTTTACCAAACACTTATTTATTTATTTGAAGTGCTTTTGGGCCCAAAAATCACTTCTAGGGTCCGAAGAAACAATGTCAAACACGCCCGTAGTTTGTTCTTTTTTATTTTTTATTTTGCTTTTCTTTTTTGTCCTTTTACATGTAGAATCAAGTAAGGATTAGCTCTTTTACCTGAAAACAAAAAAGGATTAAGCTCTTTTCTCAATCAATGAGAAATAGGAGTTTCCTTTTAGCTTAGTCTTTTAAAGTCGATGTACTTTTCGCTTTTCTTCTAGCTAGAATTTTTTGTGAAACCATGAAAAGATTAGTTTTAAAAAGGATTGTAAAGATACTGATTGTAATGGTCAAAGTTTGAAGGGTACTTGTTGCCATTATGCCAAACCTAAGGAGTGTCAATGTAACTTAGCCTAAAAATTTTTAGGGAGTGTGTTTTAGCTGCAAAGAAATCTCAGTGCAGGTTGATTTTTATGGGATTCAAGCTGTTACGGGAACAACTTGGTCGGACAACAAGCATTACATGCAGAATATGAGTCCTTCGAGGGAGATAAGAGCACTTTGTCCATAGCAGAAATGTTGGAATATCAGTTAGATCGTTCGTGTATGCACGTCACGTATCTAGCTAATTTTGTCTTTTACTAATAATGTGAAGAACAGCTGAATGGGTGATATGCATACACACACGCTCCAGAACATTTCGTCTAGAGCGAAATGTGAGGAACATCGGCTAGAGTGTGCGTGTATGCACGTCATATAAAGACATATCAAGGAAACACACATAGAGGTTTGGTACATGTAAGATATACATTATCATGTGTATCTCACCTGGAAGTCATAGTTTTGATGGAAGAATTGATAAAGATTTGTATTGATTTAGAAAATATTGATTTGGTTTTAAAATCTTATCAAAACTTGATTAGGTTGATTTAGTTTCTATTATTATCTCTCTGTCTTTTTTTCTATTTAAGTCCCCAATGGGGTCTCTTTGTAATCATCTCAGAATTCTCAATAAAATCAGTTTCTCTCCAGGCCACCCATCCAGTTGCTCCTCAATCATCAATAAAAGACAAAATCAGTTAAATATGTAATGTGCATATGATATTCCAGCATTTCCGCTCCAGACGAAATGCTCTCTCGAGCTCTAAAACCCCAAGACAAACCCGGACTTACACCCTTTATTTCCAACTAGAATTCACTTAAAAAGTTTTTCTAGTATACCCATTGCCATCAAAATCATGGGGTACAAATACAACCTGCATCGGTAGGAAACGACTAGCACGGAAAGGTAGAACTCCAATAAATCATCAGCTTTTTTTTTTCTTTGTTATATCCTTTTTTACTGCATTTGAAATTGTTGGGTAATCCAACTAGTTCAGGATATCTACTACAGCTTTATGTAACCGTTCTTGATCATCCACTCCATATCTGAATATTTTTTCACGCACCTCAGACCCCAATAAGCCCACCCAAACGTGGCTTGCCCCCAAACCTGTAGCTGAACCTCTGCGAATCTCTTGTAGTCCTCCTTTGTTGCTCCCTGCACTTCCCAATCAACTACCCATTCCCCTACAAAAAAAAAAAAAACACCCAATTGATGCACAAGAGAACTAGTTAGAGATAGTGGGTGGCTCATATTTACTAGTCTCTAGATCTAAGGGGAGGGACCTCATGGGCATCATGGGGTGGAGCACCATAAAGAGAGGTCCCTTTTCAAATTATAGGTAATTCCTTGTGTGGGTTAGTATCATGGGGTTGGGATGTGTCTTTGGTTCGGTAAAGGCATATTGAAGATTTGCCTTATATATAAGGTAGGAGTATAATTTGTCCTAATTCATATTAGACATGGTGAAAACTTTTTCTCTCCAGCAAACATAGGCTTTGCCAAACTACGTAAATTTGTGTGCATTGTTTGACATAGGCTTCTCTCTTGTGGACCTGAGGATTCCAGTTATTGTGGCTTGGGATTGGACCTGATCGGTCCAATCCTTAAAACCATGAACAGAACTGCATTTTGATCTATGCATGGGTAGTAGTACAACATACTTACCAACAAAAGTTAAGGGACCATCTGCTGTGTTTAGGTGGTTCAGCTCGGATGATCGATTTACGCGGATGAAGTCTGTTCTGCTGGACAGTCATGTTGTCGAAAATATCCGAGAAGAGGCTGTAGTAATGGAGGTCGACAACGGAGCCGTTGAGGCAGCTTGCTGACGGGAATAACTCCCTCTCATCAGGCGCTCCTAGCCGATTAGCCAACATCACGTAAGCCGTCGACGAGTGCTTCCTCACGGCGTCATAACCGGCTTTGTAGTACTTGTTCAGGGTCTTTAGAGACACACCAGTAATGAGGGGCTCATTGAGCAGCTGCACTGCGAAAAGGCTAGGGTGCTTCGCATACCTACATGTATGTGTGTATTTATATCATACCCTTTGTTCAATGCCATTCTAATCTATGTAAGCATGGAGAGCATTTCGTATTTCGTCTGTTCCAAAGTAGCTGCACCATCGGCTGTTCAAGAGCCGACCGCCACGTCTGTTCAAAAGTAAATATGGGGCGGACATCAGCTACCTCGGAATAGATAAAACGTTCTCGTAAGGATGTAAATGGGCTAGACCTTTTAAGAGGTCCTAGCCCCAGAACCCCTTCAAGGAACGGTCTCGTACCAGTCCGGTCTGTACTGGCCGGTTTATATCGAGATTGAACCTCAGCAGTCCGGTCTTAACCCAAGATACATAAGGATGTGTTGCGATGTTATATACCAGTCGGTCCAGATAGACAATGGGCTGGACCAAACCAGTTCAACCAGTCCTTTACTTTTATTTTTTTTAAAAGTTATGGATTGGACAGTCCAAATCGGTATCGATTTGGATTGCTTAGGTACAACCGGTTTGGTGGCCGATATAACTGCTCTAATTTTATTTTTCATTTTAAAATTTGATTGACATTCTGGTACTTTTCTACCGGACCAGACTGTCATCATGGATCGGTACCAGTCATTTTTGGCAAGGTTTAAAGGATTGGGACTGAGTACCGGACCGGTAGAGAAGTGATGGAGCAGCTATTAAATTGCCAAATTAAAAAATTAGTCCTATCAGTCCGGTCACCAGACCGGTTGTATCGGTTCGATCCAGAACCCCTCGATACAAAAGTTTGTATCACGGATTGGGATTAAAACGCTGAGGTCAGGTCTCGGTCCATACCGGGCAATCCATGCCGGATCACTTCTGTCCTTTAAACAATGATTTTCGGTCAGGTCCCTGATCCTGACTTACCCTCCCTCCCTATTAGACTGCTAAGGTCAGGTCGTAGTCCATACAGGGTGGTCTAGATCGGGTCAGTACTGTCCTTTAAACCATGGTTTTCGGTCCCGTCCCTGGTCTCAGCCTGCCTTCCCTCCCTTTCAGACCGTTGAGGTCAGATCCCAGTCCAGACCGGATCAGTTCGGTCCTTTAAATCATCATTTTCGGTCCGGTCCCTGGTCCCGGCCCTCTCTCCCTTAGGGCCTGTAAGATTTATTTTATGGGCCTGCCTATTTAAACCCAAGCCATATTATGTCCAACCAAGCAGAGCCTGCCTATTTAAACCCAAGCCATATGTCCAACCAAGCAGAGCAGTACCTGGCTGTTAGAAAGTCTATAACTGCAACAGTCTCCTCTATGCTCTCATCTGTCTCTCCCCATATCATAAATCCGTCTCTCGTCGAGCAATGTTCATAAATGCTCTGTCCTCCGCGCGCAGCGTGCAAATCGATCATAACCATCAATCCATATTTCCTGCAAAACATCCCCATTCATTCAATCGATCAAATGAATGAAGAACTGAAAGTATATATATATCCATGCTCAACACAACTCACTTACTCTGCCCATGAGAACGCATTGTCTAAAACCTGCAAGGATCCCCCAACATAAGGTTTTGGAGGCGTTGGATCACTCGCTATCCACCACCCAACTGGAATTCTCACAGCGTTTAACCCATGCTCTGATACGAACTTGAAATCGTCTTCAACAATGAATGTGTTCCAGTGCTCCTGAGATGCATTGAATCAACTTATATAAGCCTGGCCCAACTATCTCACGGAAGGCCATTAATTTAAGATTAACAACTGGTGATCTTTTTATGCGTTTTCTACATTTCATATTTCAAGGCTTTAATATTCCGTCATCCTCGTAATTCATGCACTTATCACGGTCATCTAATAAGTGTATTATCAGACCAATCATTAATGTGACGGAAGACGACAAAATTCTCATACCTTCATGACCTGTTGGGCTTTGTTTGGTCCATAACCATTGGTCACTTGAAACTCTCCTTGTAAACGCTTTACAATCTTCATTTCAAATACCGACGGATCGTGATCTCCCCATTCTCCATCATTACGGTCAAAATCAGCCGTCACCAATTCCTCCGTCTTCACCTGATTACTTACAACATAGCCATGCCATGAAGATGATGATGATGATGATGATATATATATATATATAGACACGCACACACATACAAACTAAGATGATGAAGTTACCTGCAAGAAGAGACCATTTGATGCTTTGATACGAACAAGATTCGAATCACCAGATTTCCTCACAATCTGAAACGTTTCTGATCTACCAGGTTTGTTTGAAACAGCGACTACGTCAATCTCATTTCCTCCAGTCTTCAATCCCATGAATTGTCTATGCAACACCTTCAAATTAAAAGTGGTCTCATTGATCCTCCACAACTACACAATATTATAGAACAAATAATGTTATTGAATTTTCTTTATTCATGAGAATTCAATATAATAAAATGATTGATGACTCAACTGTAAATGTTTCCCAGTACAAAGCATTTGTTCGGTTTGCGACGATAATTGATTCCCCGCCACTCTCTGCACTAAGGTACTTCCCATTCTTTACAGACTTGAGCTGAATTTGGGTTCCATCCTATTAAAGAAGAGTTTTGAGAAAGTTAAATGATGAATATGTGACAACAACGAAGAAAAACATGAATATATTACCAAGAGATCTTTGTTGGGGATTCCATCAAAAAGGGATGGTTTCATCCATCCTTCTGTAACGAGCCAACCGCCAAGATTAACTGATTTAATTCGGAAACTAGGATTTAGCTTTGAAGCCAAAGAAAGAGAAATCACACAAGAAAAGAGATAAAAGCTCAACAGCTGCTGTCCCTTAAAGGTTTTGTAAGTTGCCATATTATTTTGTTGTCAGCTTTTGTGCTTCACTGAACTATGTGTGGATGAATAAGTTCATTTCTTTGTTTATAAACACCTAAAAAAGAGACATAAAAGGAATTCACATTAGAGCTATGGTAGGCGTGACATACAAAATCTTGTGTATATCACTTATAAGGAAGTTTTAGATTTTATAGAAAATTTTAATTGATTAGATAGAGATCTGATTGGATTTAATATATTAAAGATTTGATTTTGTTTTTAGATTAGGCAATTATGACTTAGATTTTTTTTGAGGCGTGGAGTCTGATGGTTCTTAAGGTCCAGCCTCGGATCTTGCCGATCGAAGCCGCCGCTTACCTGAATAGTACTTGCTTAGAGGTTACATTGCATGGTTATTTCATAGTTATCCTTATCTTTTAGATTTCATGGTTATTATCTTTTAGTTCTATTTTATTAGTAGCTCAGGAGTCATGCATCTTATGAGCATTGTAATCATTCCAACAGAGAGAATAAAGAATTGTTTTAGTTATGTAAAACTAGAGTTTCTATCATTTTGGAATCAGGGCAACCTTGCTGGAATCGTCATGAGAATCCCACCACCGCTTGGACTCACAAAATTGACAACATCAGCATGGAGTTCTTTGCCACATTCAAATACATCAGCGAGCAGTCAACTAAGATCGTACAACTTACAGATGCCCTGCTGAACATACAGGCCTCCATTAATACTCTCCTTGAAAACCCCTTATGCGTGTGGCTCCTTTTCGAGGGTTCCAAGGATGACCATTATTACATCTGGTTTTTCACACATTCGAGCACAACAGTTTCAACAACTCTATGGATTACCGGACGACCACATAGTGGATGTAGCGGCAACACATCTCTTGGGCAGGGCTATCCCATGGTACCAATGCTTGGCACCAACTGTGGGACGTCCTACTTGGGTGAGACCTCCATAGTTTGTGTGCATCTCAGTGGCTCAGTTAAATGAGAGGTGGGGTTGCCAACACTTTTTTCATTCCCTTGGAATTGGAGGTGACTGTAGAGGCGTAGACCGCTAGTAAAGGGATCCATTTTGGGGGTATGGATTTTCTATCATAATCCATGGTATATAAGCATAATCTCAGTCCTCCGAATTCTAAAGCCTTAAGACAAACAAAACCGGATGCATCGTCTAAGCAGAATCTGAGCCCTTCGAAATCTAAAGCCTTGTTTAAGGCATTGATTGTACAAATTGGATGAAGATCTTTGTGAACCTGTTCTAGACCAAAATCCGACCGGATCTTTAAAAAAAAAAAAATTCATATTCAAATTTGACCTATCCGTAATCGAGGATATACGATCAAATTCATACCTAAAATATATGAAATTGGTCTTAAAACCTAAAGTATGTCAAACAAAGAAAAAACATGGCTATCCAATTTGATCTTGTTGGTTAGGCTAATTCGTTCTGGCGAGAGATCCCGCATTGACTGGGGTCAACCCAAGTGCAGGCTGTCCTGTTCAACTTGAGGCCAGCAACACCCGATGAGGGTGTGAATTGCAAACTGTATTTGCAAAGTTACATAAGACCTATAACAAAGGTCTTCCACCACAATCACCAATCAGTTTAGCTATATTAATGCACCCAGCCTAGGTTTACAAGCTCACGCTACAGAGCTCGGCAATCAAGCCTCACATAATTAATAATATTAAATATAATAGTTTTATACTTATTGCCGATGTGGGAATTTAAGCCTTAGACTTTTTTTTTTTTTTGGTAGGAAGCCTTGACTTATGTTAAGCCACTATTTTTAGACTTGAGCTTATGACAATGCTAGCTGCATCACTTACTGAGTTGCTTGGATTGAGTTATCTTTTAGTGAGTCCTTAGTTAAAACTTGAGTAGCATTTAATTAAGACCACAAAATGCTTAATCAAAGCGCTTATATATATATATATTAGAGAGAGAGAGAGAGAGAGAGAGAGAGAGAGAGAGAGAGAGAGAGAGAGAGAGAACACCAATAAATCAGCAACCTTTATTTTTATTTTTATTTCTTTTTAAATTGGTTAATCCAATCAAATGGCTTCAAATGTCTAACCAACTAGTTCACGAACAGTTAATATCGTCCATTGAGTCTACAGCTTTATATAACCGTTCTTGATCATCCACTCCAGGCTCCAATGGTTGTTCACATTCTTCAGAGTCCAATAAGCCCATCCAAACGTGGCTCGTCCCCAAACCTCTAGCTGAGCCTTGGCAAATCTCTGGTAATCCTCCTTTGTTGCTCCCTTCACTTGCCACTCAGCTACCCATTCCCCTGTAAAAGCAGAAAAAACGAACCCCCATTTATGCACTCACTAACACAACATCTTAATAACCAGATTATATGTTCTGATGATCCATGCGGTACAAGTCAAACGCACTTACCAACAAATGTTAGGGGACCGTTTGATGTGGTTACAAGGTTCAACTGTGATGACCGATTGGTGTGGATGAAGTCAATGTTCTGCTGGACAGTCATGTTGTTGAAAACATCTGAGAAGAGGTTGTAGTAATGGACGTCGATGACGGAGCCCATGAGGCCGCTTGCTAATGGGAATAATTCCGTCGGATCAGACGGTCCTAGCCGGTTTGACATCACCACGTAACCCGCCGGCAAGTGTTTCCTTACGGCATCGTAACCGGCTCTGTAGTACTTGTTCAGCCTCTCTAGAGACACACCAGGTGATAGGGGTTCATTGATCAGCTGCACTGCAACAAGGCTGGGGTTCTTCGCGTACCTGCATGTGCATAATTTCACATCCTTTGTCTCATGTCATTCTACTCCAAGCATGTAAATGGGCTAAGCCTGGGCTTTGGTTTTGTACAATTTGAGTAGGACTGAGCCCTAGACCCCCTCCCTATCTATTGTATAATTTTTTATGGGCTGGCCCATTAACACCCTAGTCTCTCTCTTTTGGGTTTATTTACATTAAGTCATGTATGGTCATGCAGTAGGTACATCGTGTAAAGGATCGGCCAATCTCTATCCGGAATGTCCGATCCAACTCGAATCTCGGCTTGGAGTGAGTCGTGATCCCAAGCCGATCCTAAATATATTAAAAGTTATTTGACTCGGTCTGAAATCGTGTCAACTGCTTGGGTTAGAATTGATTAGATAACGAGTCAGATTAGATGATCCAATATAAATCGTTCGTCACCCCCTCAAAAGTTTCTTTTTCAAAATAAAATTAAACCATGTTTTGGATCGGCTGATCCCGAGTAAAATTGCCGATCCAACTTGGTATATATCTAATCAGAACGATCTCCGATCCTTTACCGAGTTTAAACACTGATACCTGGCTGTTAGGAAGTCTATAACTGCAACAGTCTCTTGTATGTTCTCATCTGTATTTCCCCATTCCTGAAATCCATCTCTCGATGAGCTGTGTTCCCAACCGTTCTGTGAACCAGGCGCTGCGTGCAAATCGATTATAACCTTTACTCCATATTTCCTGCAAAATAATCACATCATTCATTCAATGAATGAAACCCCTTACTGGTTGATTACCTTTGCATCTAGTAGTTAGTCTTTTAAGCTAAAGAATTAAAAGGAAATGCTCAATTGTACTTAAATCATACAGCAAAACACACTTACTGTGCCCATGAAAACGCATTGTCTAAAGCCTGCAAGGATCCCCCAACATAAGGCTTCGGCGGTGTCGGATCGCTCGCTGTCCACCACCCAACTGGAATTCTCACAGCGTTTAAGCCATTCTTTGATATGAACTCAAAATCTTTTTCGACAATGAACGTGTTCCAATGCTCCTGAAATGTTTTAAATCATCTTAAAAGCCTGGCCCAATTATGTCACTGGATACTGGGCCCAAGCCCAGTTATTAAAAGTCCACAAAATATAAGACACAATAAATATATAAGTCATAATATTCAAATACTTAGATATACTTTATCCAAGCCTTGGTCTTCAAAAATTGATCAAGGAGTTGAATCCACATGTTTGTTTTCCACAAATCAGAACTCCAACAACAAGGGAAGTATATATTTGTTAAGCATGGATTTAGGCCCTGTTTGCGCAGCTTCCTAAGGATCAAAAAGTCGTTCTTATACCTAAAAGGGCTTCCTACCCAATGTTTAGGTGTTCGGTGACACTTATGAAAGCTCATTTCTTCAGGAAGTTCATTTTGGTGAAGCAGGAGTGGGACTGCTTTAAAAACTGCATTTGTGGAATTTAGTTAGCAATGTTTTAAATTTAAGTAAAACTTTTAAAATAATAAAATTTTCCTTCCATTTTTATTATAAATCATACTAATAAAATTTAAGCCAATTTTTTAAGATGGTTGAATTAAAACATTTTATGGTTTGTTTTTTACTAATTTATCTTCTTTAATTATAATAATTTTCAGCTTCCTTAACTGTCATTGAGTAATATAATATTTAGTAATGGTTATATTTGTCTTTTCATTAAAACTTTTAATAAAAAAATATTTTATTTTTTAAATATCATTTTAGTGACTAAATTACCCCTTTTTGTTTTTATATATAAACTACAAGTACAATTAAGCACGTTATGTTAACAAAGGTTAGTTTAAGCATATATTATGTGGGACCCATATAATGTGTGCTTATTACGTGTATCGGACATGCACTATTACTAGTTCTTTCAAAAGACAACATTAAATTTACATAAAACTTTTAAAATGACAAAATTACCCTTTCATTTTAATTATAAAGTTTTTAAAAAGACAAACATATATTCATCTAGCCTAAAAGATTTTACAAAAGCATCCTTTTTATATAATTTTTCACTCTATACGCAATTTTTAGCAAACGGCTTTGACTCAAAACCCGTTCACATTAAAGCCCTTATATTTGTTGGAAGCTACTCTCCCTTTTTTGTTTTTTTTGTTCGCAGGAAGCTATGCCACTTGCCAACGAGGCTTACTTCGCTCTCACATTCAGTCTAAAGAGAAAGCTGGCATTATCATGCCTTTCATTAATTAGTTTCACGTTCTTCTAAATTTTAACAGAAATCTATCTAGGAAGAATCAATTAAAGAAAGATTCGCACATTTTGTATTAACCGAGGACCGAGTGAATCTCATCCTTGATAATGGAAGACAAAGAAATTCTCATACCTTCATAACTTTTGGGGCTTTGCCCAGTCCAAAACCATTGGTCACTTGAAACTCTCCTTTTAAACCACCTACACTCTTCATTTCAAATACAGACGGATCATCGTCTCCCCATCTGCTATCTCCCTCCAAATCAGCTGTAACCAGTTCCTCCGACTTCACCTGATTATTTATAACATAATTGTGAATATTTTTTTTTTTTCATTGGTAAGATTAGGAACATATAACGACGAAGATGAAGTAAATTACCTGCAAGAAGAGCCCATTTGGTGCTTTGATACGAACACGATTGGAATCATCAGATTTCTTCAAAATCTGAAACGTTTCTGATCTGCCAGCTTTGTTGGAAACTGCAACGACGTTAATCCCATTTCTTACTGTTTCGAGTCCCATGAACTGCTTACTGAATACCCTCAAATTAAAAGTGGTCTCGTCGATCCTCCACAACTACACAGATTATATATATAAAATAAAATAATTTTTTATTAACTGAAGTTATAATTCATAAGAATTAATTCATGGACGTTATGACATGAATGATGGCTCACTCTAAATGTTTCCCAGCCCGAAGGATCTGTTCGGTTTGCAACGATGATTGATCCCCCGCCACTCTCTGCACATAGATACTTTCCATTCTTCACAGACCTGAACTGAAGTTGGGTTCCATCCTAGTAAAAAATATCACAGGTTAAGAACAGATTTGAGAAATTAAGTAAAAGAAAAAAGATGAATATATAGAGTACCAAGAGATCTTTATTGGGGATTCCATCAAAAAGGGATGGTTTAATCCATCCTTCTGTAACGAGCCAACCGCCAAGATTAACTGCTCTAATTTGGAAACTAGGATTCATCCTTGCAGCCAAAGAAAGAGAAATCACACAAGACAAGAAATAGAAGCTCAATAGCTGTTCCTTGAACGTATTGTGGATTGCCATATTATTTTGTATTCAGCTCTTTCGCTCGCGTCCTGAGCTGCGTGTGGATGAAATTGGCCAGTTCTTTCTTCTTTGTTTATAAATAGAGAAGGAGCATCAATGGTCAAGACTCTAGAACTTAAACTTTGACCAAATAATAGATGAAAAAGTCAAATCCTTCAACAAAAGAAAGGAAGTTCGAATTCCTGGGAAACGTTAGGTTCATTCAGGCATCCATTGTCATTGACTAGTTAATAAGTCCGGCCGCTTGTGCAGCTGTGCTTTTGGATAACTGACTTAATGGGAGGGCTTATTCACAAAAATATTATTTTAAAAAGGCATAGTATAGTGTTCAAAGTTAGAAATATCATTAAAATATATAAACAACTTCTTACATAAATAAAAATGGTGGTAAAGAGAAATTGTTGAGAACAACCTTTTTTTTTTATAAGTTATTTTCTTTTAGTGCTTATAAATAAGAGCTTACTTACCAAACCCACTTTACTATACTAAGCTAAAAACTCAAAAAAATACAGTTGCAAACAAAACACAGCCTAAATTTCTCCCTATTATGTGAAAGTGCTTTTTGTTTTGTTTGAGGATAGAATGAAATGTTAAGGATGGCTAGAATGTCAAAGTCATGTATTGATGTGACGTTGATTTCTAAAGAGTAATGCCATATACCGACGAGAGAAACAAGATTCAAATACTGGCTAAAAAAAAAAGAAAAAAAAGCTTCTAGAAAAGCTAGTGGATTTGCCAAACTTTATGCATTAAAGAGACATTGAGGTCTTTAAAGAGAAATGCTTTCCTAGACTTTTAACAATCTCTATGATTATTGGCTAAATAATAAGAGAAATGCTTTCCTCCTCAGTCCTCACCCTCCCATCTAAATTTTATAACAAATAAGGTTGAAATTATTGAATTAATTAGACATGGAAGTCTTTTTTGTAAGTTCTTTCATTTAAACTTTGCTTTGAATCTAAAAGTCAAACTTCCACAGTGCTTCATCCCAGAATTTTGGTCTATTAATTGGACGGTCGTGACTATAAAGTTCATAAGAGCTGTATATATATATATATATATATAATGGTTCAAAGGTCAAACTGAGGCAGCGATATTGTACACATTTAGATATTAGTAGAACTTTGAAAATAACGCCTTTTAGCTTTAAATATATTAATAGGAGTTTAAAAATAATATTTCTACCACTAAATTGTAAAATAGTTTGTATTATGTTGTCTAGACAAGGTATTTAACCACGTTTATTTACCAAATAAATAACTTTTTATTGCTGTAGATGAGTGTTCCCACCTACTCACTTGTATAGTTCGAAGGTGAATAACATCATGGCGGTGGTGGCACCTCTCTCCGGTAACAACATTAACCTCACTCATCCATCACTTCCTACGGTACTCTCCCCTTCTCCTTAATCTTCTTCCTCACCTTCTTAATCCTCCTCTTTTTACTCATCTTCTTCCATTCATCTCCCCTCTTTCATTTCTTCTTATCACCTTATCCTTCATCTCTAGTTCCAAATTTACATTATCTTCACTCGCAAACAGAGAACCTTTTTCTCTTGGGTAGTTCGTGCTTTTCGATTGCCTAACACCTCTTCTTATTTCTTTTGTCTTGCTCAGGTGCTCCGTTTTTCTTACCCCCTCAACCACCCCTCCGTTTCCTCTACTCTATTTTTGGCCTGTTCTTGCTCTATTGCAGAATAAAGGTTCATCAGAGAAGAATGTTGATCAAGGGTGTTAACTGCAGTAAAATAACAGTTTTGTTATTTAGTTTTGCTTCCAATTCTGTTAATTAGAAGAACGATTACAGTTCTATTAGCTAGTTTTGTCTTTTGCTGAGTCAGCAGAGTTAGTTAGATCTATTCTTTAGTTCTATATAAATGTTCTTTTTTGCCAA